>VZSE01008999.1:31925-74468 GCA_013398275.1 Promerops cafer
GCCCCACGCCGCCCGCTCTCCTCACCCCGCGGCGGCCTTGGCGTGGCGATCCAGGCCCGAGCGCAGCCGGCGGCGAAGGGGGAAGAGGCAGGAAAGGGGTGGGAAGCGGCAGCGCCGGTGCCGCGGCGCTTCCCCGCCTGCGCCGACATGAGGGGCCGGGCCGGGCCGGGCCGGTGCCGCCCTGAGGAGGCGGGTCCGCCGCGACTCGGCAGCGGAAGGGGCTGCGCAGCGACTGCCCGGCCGGAGCAGCTTAAGCTAATTGAAGTCTTCGCCATTTTCTGCCCGAAAAGTAAAATATCGTTCTGTTAAAAATAATAAAATTAATAAATCCTCCTTAGGTTCAAGCATGAGGAGTTTAGACGANAGAGAGAGAGAAGGCTCAAACCCAGTTCCTGCCCAGCCGGGCTAATGCGGGAACACCGACACCTCGGATGTGCAGCGGGGAACCCCGACAGAGCCCATGGGCTGCCTCGGAACGCCCCGACCGCAGCAGAGCCTGGCGGCTGCAGCCCCCACTCGCCGCTCCCGGGGCGCTCCCGCGGCGCTGGGCACCGCCGTCCGCCCGGGCCNCCTGAGGAGGCGGGTCCGCCGCGACTCGGCAGCGGAAGGGGCTGCGCAGCGACTGCCCGGCCGGAGCAGCTTAAGCTAATTGAAGTCTTCGCCATTTTCTGCCCGAAAAGTAAAATATCGTGCTGTTAAAAATAATAAAATTAATAAATCCTCCTTAGGTTCAAGCATGAGGAGTTTAGACGATGAAGAGCGCTTCCGGGCCCTGCTTCTGCATCTCGCAGGAGAGCACCAGCCGGATGTCACCTACCACACGAACAGGCAGAATTTCATTCAAAGGGTGTGGGGAGCCAACTGCGAAATACTAGATAGTAGCCAAGGCCGTAGAGGAGATTTGGCAAAGAGTTACCAAAACCAAAGTACAGCCCATGCCGGGGTGGTATATAGGCTTGCGGAAACCTTTTCTCTTGTTTTGCTGGTGATTAAGCCGGAGAGAGCAAGCCAAGCGGGAGAGAGACAGCCACTGCACTGCTGCCAGTACCAACGCCACACCACCCCCGGAAACCCAACATCTCTTCCTATCAATATTTTTCCCCCTTTTCCCAGACTCTTGATAAAGATCCCAGCATAACCCACCTTCCCATCATCCAGTTTAATCTCCCTTCACCTTGAACCCTGTCTTCCCTTTTGTTACCCGGATCACTGGAGTAGGTGAGACGAGTTTAAATCATTCTTGATACCATTAGCACATCTTGTCTAGAATGGCAGGGATTCAAGCACTCAAAAGTGTCCTTGCATACAGTGAATACAGAATAGTATTTTAAAATATTTATAACTTAAAAAACACAAACAGATCAACCAACCACCTGCATCCTACAGTACACAAGGGAAAAAATTAAAAGGTAAGCTTTTTGTCTGTCTTGATTGGGGTTTGGGGAACTTGTAAGAGCAAGAAGACCCAAGTTTTGTACTCTTTGTGAGCATCCAGTGCATTATTTTGGCATTTCTTTTAACAGAGTTCTAGCAACCCTCAAGATTTACGTCTCAGTCCAAGAGTGCACACAGCCTTTGTACTTAATCAGTAACAAAGATTAAGAGCAGCTGGACAACACTGTGCTCGTTCAAACTTGGGCTGTGCTTTGGCAGGATCAGGGTGAAGGTTCTTGTCTGCTACACCGCTGTTTACTCACGCAGAAGTAATTGGAGAAGATGTGGGCAAATTTCGGAAAACCACTAGAGGCCACTAGAAGTCTGGAATGCCGAACTCAGAGAGGGGATAATCGGAGAAAGCCGTTCAGGATGTCGACTGCAACCCTTACCAGTAAAGGAATTGATGCTAAGGCTGGTATTTGCTTTGTAGCTTTTTCGCGTAATACATAAAAATCAGAACATGGAAGAATTACTTTCATTATTTCAACACAATAATTTCAAAGAGCAGTGCATGTATCTAATGAACGGAATTAACAGGACTCCCAGTGCCAAGGGGGTGGGGGGGTGGGGGGGGGCTGGGGAGAATGAAGAAGAGTTCAAAGACACCAAAACAAGTCAGCTTCAGTTTTGTCACTTGCATAATTTTTAGTCTTGTTGGTGATTTTTACCGTTATATTTGTGGCTTCTTTCCTTAAAAATGAACCTTTTTTTTTTTTTCAAGGTTAACCTAACCATTCTTATTTTCAAGCACCTACCCATCAAATGTGTTATGAAAAATAATAATAATTTTAAAAATCTGCTACCTACCATCTTTGTGTCCAGGTCATTACATTTTTCAAGACGCAGTCTACTTTGATACAGTCACATGATCACATGAAACAGATTTTGCATAGTCACAGCAAATACTGACAAGCCTTTTGCCTAAGTGGAGAAACAGCAACATGCAGTTAATTCTCACTTAACCCTTTAACAGTAACCAGGCAAACACTAACCATTGGTGAAACCATGAATAGGGGCCTTCTAAGATAAAATGCCACAAAGAAACAGACAGATTCTGTTTACCCCAGAAGCCAAAGAAACAAGTTCTCAAATGGATCAATTTGCAGGTGTACTCAGGAACTCTCTAGGCTGATGGTATCAAATCAAAAAACGTACAGGTTTTCCCTTACCTTTCTAAGACTGCAAAATTTGAAACATCTGGAGTCATTTGACTTTTTTCCCCCATAGTCCTCTTCTTTAAAACTACATATGACATTATAATCTTAGTAAATTTGGTTAAATAAATTAATTTTAAAGGAAATCCCAGCTCCATATTTGCATCATGTTAGAGTCAGCTATAGCTTTTGAGGTAGGAAGCAGAGCTGTCAGTTTACAGACTTGGTGAAGCAATGAGTGGGATGAGGCTGTGGCCAGGAGAACATCACCACCTCCAGACTTGAGCCTATTCATGTCCCAAATCTCTGCAACTGCAGTTTATGTGCACCACTGTAGATTCCTTCTGCATCCAGGTATTGAATACATCTTTAGAGCCAGTATTTTCAAAAGGAGCGGAAGCTGAAATAGCTGTAAATCTCCTTTCCATCTGCTGGGAAAATCCAAGCCACTTGGGTATTTTTAGTCTTTAATTTCCTGGTTTACAGGTGCAATTTCACATTCTTAGTGGGGACTCCACAGTGGAGATTTGGGGACGTACATTTGTTTCCCTGATTGATTTAGTTAATAAGCAAATTAGCAGACAAAACTCTTGCAGTTTTTTCCCTAAAAATGTGTTATTTGAAAATACTAAGGCAAACACAGTTCAGTTTAGCACACAGGCCACTCCAGAATTTACCATAAATCTACATCAACATCTTTCAGTGAGTTTCCAAATGTCCTGCCATAGCCTATGGCTTGCCCTCAGCTCTTGCAGGAGCAAGGTGCTGACTGGCAAGGCTTTGCCTCCTCTTTTTGGCAACCCATGCAGTGTAGGAGTGTTTTGATGGCATATTTAAAAGGACTCCAGCTTCCCAGCAGGGTGGGCCGAAGGATCTTGCCACTTAAAGCTGCTCTAGCAAGTGACACCTTCCTAGAAACCATGTTAATAATGTTGATAAATCCAGATAAAGAAGGGCACCAATTACCTAAGCTGATTTCACACTGCGATGTGTACAAATGCATTTCCAAAAGCAAGAGCCAGATTTTCCATGCCTGTGAATCTGCAGCACAGGCTGCAAGTTGCCAGATAAACATTCATTGGGTTAAATAATGACTTTTGGCTCTCAGCTCATCTAATTTGTTAACAGGAATAGCAGAGACAGAATGGGATTTTCTACAAGCTTTACTTACATAAGAAATCCTGATGACAGATTGATGTCAGTCAACCAGACCTCCTCACATGATTAGGCCTTGTGCAATCAACCTCTTCTTTCTTTCCTACTTCAGCTCTAAGCTTAAAATTAGCATTGGGAAAGCCCCAGACAACTCAATTTGAATAACCAGAGGTTTGGAACACATTTCTTGATGCTTTAAATCTAGCTGGGAAATCTCAGGAAAATTGGTACCAGCTGCATAGAGCTCCCCATAGCCAGTTTGCAGGGATGCAATGTCACACACAGGTTTTTTCCCAAGGGCAGAAGCAAGGTGGTGAATTCTTGAATGAAGCTTCAGATCCATTCTCAAATTTGCATAGCACTATCTTAACTGAAATTCACCTCTGACTATTTTAGAAAAGCAAATGTCTTACCTCATCTTCACTGAAACATCTGTAAAGATCAACCACTGTTAATAACAAAACAATTCCTAGGACAGGGAATGGACAGAAAGCTGTAGTTTAAGAATATTTTCATATAAAATAAGGAAGATTAGTCTATTTTGTATCATATTCAAACTTTAGCTTATTATTATGCAAAGAAAAAGGACAGAAAAAGATCAGTTGTTTTTAAATACATTTAATGTTATGAAACATATTCCTTTTATTTTGTTTAAATCCTTGCTAAATCTTAACATCAACAGTAATAAAAGGCTTTTAAAAACCTTTTCTTTAATCACACAGTAGCCTCATTGTTTTACTCTAAGGCAGAAAACAAACAGAGTCATCATAAATAAAACACTGACATGGAATATAAGACAAACCCAGGCCAGACAGTTTGCTAATGTTTATGAAAAGTGCATCTGGCTGGCTCAGGACTCCCTGAGTAAGGTAGACATTCTCCCACACACCTCTTGGCTATTTAGCCACTCACGAGAAAATCTGAAATAAAGGCTGCCTTTCTCATTTTAAAGGTATTGCATTTACATGTCACTTGCTGTGTGAGGTAGGAACCAGTTTCTAGGGGCTGTATCTGGGCCTCACCTCCTTATTGTTGCCCCTCCGTTTGCTATGCAAAAAGAGATTTAAGTGCAAAAGAAAGCCCATGCTGTCTATGAAAGTGAACTACTGTTTATTTTCAGTCACAATTCATCAGCTGATTATAAAGGACACTTGTCATGATTTTCACCTTCAAAGTAATAAGAGGCACAAAAAACTAGATGTAACTTTTTTTTTTTCCCCAAAGGATGCCTTTGAAAAAAGGGGACTTGAGCACTAGAAGAAAACAGTGTGTTCAGGTTATCTAATTCAAAGCTCCATGAAGTTTCTGTTTTGTAAATGAACCCAGCCTAGAGTAAAATCTTAATTGAAAAATAGCAGCAACTCAAAAGTGCATAAATTACAAACTTCGTCAATAAATTAAGGAAATGGATTTGCTTATGGATCTAACTATCATCCTAACTGTCCCAAGATCCTTTTCTTTTTACAATTACATGGAAAATCAGAGTTAAGCTACTACTATTTTGAAACTAAAACTAATCTAAAATCTTCAGGAGATTTCTTTCTGAGATAAGGCAACTTGTCTTTTACCAAAATTCAAAAGATATATGGAATGGCTGGATGTAGCCCAATAACAAGACAACCCCTCCTACACCACCAGGCCTTAAACATAGGATTTTCCATTCATATGTAGACTTGTAATTCAGGGTGTGAGTTTTCCAGAAATGCCAAACATCTCATTCCCAGGGATGCTGATTATTGGAGAGCTTGCACAGTAGGAAGGCTGAGGAGAGATCCAGTCCTGAGCAGTGGGGGAGGCAGGATGCTTCAGCAGAATTTTCAGCTGTAGTAGGTGCAGCTGTGGGACTTGCAATTTCATTCATGTCTCGTACAGACTCCAGTGAGTCCTGCATTCAGAGCCTAAGCAGTCCAGTGGCCATTTGAAGACTACAGGTGACAGTACTACAGTGACATTTTGGATCCCCATATTGAAGGCCTTGGCTCTAAAGGACCCCCTTCCACCAGCAATCCATGAGAGGTTGTGCACAGAGGTAGGAAAAGTGCTTAATCAATGTGTAAGGATTGCATTTATTCTGAAGTTCTTACTGGGACTGTTCTTTAATATGAAATTACTCTTCATCCTCATAAGACATATTCATATTCGGGATAATATTCATTCAGAGATTAATCCATCAGTGAAGTATCAGTAATTGCTTTCTTTGCAGTGAGATGGTTTCTGCTGGCTGGCATGCCCTTGGAAAAGTGTGCTATTTCTTGACCATAAAGGTAGTTCCCAGTTCATTGGTGGCAAATATTTATTTTTCCTTTAGAACAAATTTAAATGACATATTTTTTTTCTAGGGAGATTGTTCATGGGGCTACACTATTTAAAAAAAACAGTTCAGGTAGAGCATGTGTTTCTGCATCTTAAGCATACTGTGTGTTGAACAGAGTAGATCTAGAAGACAACAGGTACAGAGGTAGCAGCACAATGTTGTGATGAAGCACTTCCACAATAGCAACTTCAAGCAACTTGAACTTCACAGAATCCACAAAAACATTCCTGTTTAAAATGTGCTTTGCGAAACGAACATCAAGCTTTTCTCTTTCCCCTTCTAACTTACTGCAAGCACAGAAATCCTACTTTTCCTTAGCTAGGACCTAACTTCCATCCTGCCAATCCACTTTTAGTTACCAAGGCCACGGAGCAAGGTGAGCATCCAGGTTCTCAGCTGGAGTCAGTGCAGATGATAGTCTCTAACAAGAATAATCATCAAGGGTCCACTTTGCTAGAAACACAGCTGTGACAGCATTTACTTCACTGGAGGAGGAAGATTCAGCTGCAGACCTTGCCCATGGCTGAAGAAAAATTTCTTTTTTCTTTTCTTTTCCTCTGGAAAATGTTTGCATTTATAAAGCAGGTAAATTAGTAGCTTTTAAACGTAATTTTAATGATGCCAGTTCTTAATTTCTGGTAGGGGAGAAAGTTTCACAGCTCAAAGATGAGGCAGACAATTTCGTATATTTAGCATGAATTCAGAAGGGGTTAGGATCTCTGCCAGCAAAGATAGCACTTGTGGACAAAGGTTGCTTCAACCAAAATTACATAGGAATATATATACTAAAAAAATAATCTTTCAGAATTACAGACAAGTATGAGTTACATGTAGTCCATATAATTAAATCCATTTTTTCCTTTGGAATTAGATGCCTGTTTTTGTGGTAATCCAGTCACGGAAGTAAGTCACTCGTGTGTAAACTCCAGGTTTATTTGGCTTGGCACATTCATCTCCCCAGCTCACTATTCCCACGAGGTACCACATCAGTCTAGAGTCTGGAGTAACCAGTGGTCCCCCAGAGTCCCCCTAGAAAAAGAGGATCAGAAGTTAAGATCAGAAGTTAGCCATAGTTCAGAGAAAATACAATTCTCTCTATAGACAGGAGGGCCTATCCTATAAGAGAAGATAACAAGCAGTATTCCAAGAGCAGCCATTTGTGCAGAATCCAGGCTGTTTCTGAAACTTGAGTCAGAAGTCTGTGGCATTTTCCTTTTTGCCAGAGGACCTCCTGACCTCTATTTTGGTAAAAAACCTAACAAAAAGCTTCTGTTCTGTTTTGTGATACACTGCTTCTCACCTGCCTTGTCTTCTTCCTCATACAGAGTACAGAAACACCAGTATAGGCAGCAATCTAAGAGAGCAGGAACCGGTTTTTTTACAGGTTTTAATAGTAATTGCTACTCCTAAATCATTTTAGTCACTTTCAGCAATAATGTTTCAAAAAGGAGCTTAGAGCTCTTTTTGCTTGGATCTTTCATCACGAATTTGGTCTTCTAGTTAGATGTTATCTCCTTAAGGTATTATCACTTTCCAAGGCTCAATTTCGATACTGTTAATAGCATGACATGGCAATAATAGTTAAACTGGAAACTTTACAGACTGAGAGGCAATCCTCACACAACAGACCAAAATTCCCCGACTTTCACCAAGATTATTTACTGAACTAAACAGCAGTTGCACCCTTCTGCTTAGGTCTTTTCCATGCTGAGCCAGGAACAGAGGAATGAGCTTCCCAGGCTTACTCTGCAGGGAGTTTGTCTTTGGGCAAAAATCTGTAGGACTGGGATTAAGGGAAGAGTCTGCATTGAATTAGCACTTTAAGAGTACAACCTTTAAAAATAACATAAATAGAAATTATGTTTTTAAAAGTTATCACTATGGAAATGTTTTTCTTTGAACATAAGCATTTCCTTGCAACATTTGCAAACCTGAAGCATGCATGTTTACTTCCCATTCTTTTACACCTACCTTCCTTATAGTTATCTTTGTTTCAGTTTTCCTTTCACTGAGCCACGTCTGTTACCAAAGGTCACACTGTAACAGATCTGTTATCATATGATCCACTCCAGAATTTAATTTCAGTGAGTGACAGTGCATTTTTGCTGGTAATTTAACATTCTCAACCTTCCTTCTCATCTCTACAGATGTCTGGTGTTAGCTACTTGAGACATTTAATTTTTTTTAACTCATAATTAGTATAACAGCATTTAGTGCTAAATGATGTGTGCTAAATACTATTTCACTTTACAACTAAATTACTGTTTGAATGGAGCCTATTTGAAGGACTAAAACACTGTCCATTACGATTTGCTCATCCAGATACTGCAGTCAGCATTAAAATAGTTTTTCATTCTAATTTTTAGCTTCAATTACCTGACAAGCATCTACTCCTCCTTCCAAGTATCCTGCACACAGCATCCTGGGTGTTATGTCCCCATCATACACTTCTTCTCTGTTGCAAGTGTCTGAGTCAATAAGTTTCACTGTTGCCTCCTGAAGAGCATTTGGGGCTGGACCTGAGAGAAAATACAATTTGGGTATTTATCAATAATTATTTTGCAGTAGTTAATATACAGGAAGAGTGTTTAATGTCCTCTCATGGAGGATCAGCTTGACTTGGTTTAATGTGGAGGTTTTGCTTGTTGATCTGCCTAGCTCAGGCCCTTAAGGAGAATGTACATAGAATCACAGACTCACCTAGGAACTGTACCATAAAGACTGAAGTAATGATCCCATGGTATGTAGGGCCTTAAGTGTAAAGCCATATATTTTACACATGTTCCATATAACACAAACTCCATGTTCCACGGAACACAAATTATCTAGCAATTTGAACAGATGACACAAAATGAAGACATCTTGATTGCATTGCTAAATCTACTCTTAGTGAGGCCTGGTAAGAGTGTGAGCTTGGGTAATTCATAGCTCACTCTGCACATTTACCTGAAAGCTCACGAGTTATCTGTAGCCTCTGACTGGCGCTGGCAAAATAGTTTTTAGGTTCTATATAAACATGTGCATATCTGGACTACCTGTCTTAAGAATTTACAATATGAAATGGAAAGGCTGGGAAAACAGAAAAGTCTTCTTTTTTTTTGCTCCAGTGGACTGTAGTTCTGTCTATGTCCACTCTAGTTTTAGAACAAGAAACTGATACCTACAACTAAACAAACCTATTGCAAACATTAGGCTTGCTGTCATATCACATGTGGCTACAGAAGTGATATCAGTTCACTCCGAGCTGCTGTTTATGGGCCATGCAGGTCACATGGCAGACTCAGGACTCACCATCATTGGTGAGAGCTCCCCAGCCTGTGATGACAGCGTAAATATTGTAGGGAAAAGTCTGAGATGGCTCTGGCAGACAGACACGGTGTATGTTGCTCGTGAACTCAACTCGTTTGGAGAGCTGCACAAGCGCGATGTCATAGTCGTGTTCTGGGTAGAGGTACTTCTCATGGATAATAATTGTCTTGACTGATCGCTTCAGGCTTGGAGGCTTCAAAAGAGCTCCAAAAGTAGCAGTCCACTTCTGAGGGTGGGTCATGCTGAAAAAGATAAGAGTGCTGTAAGTATTTTGCTGTAAATATGTGTTTGGGACTTGAAATTTGCAGAGTACCTTTACTGTAAAACTCCTTCAAGCCAGCTCCCTACTAGACAGCTGTGCCATCCATCACTTTCCATACCAGAACTGTGGGCTGCTGCTAGAAGAGGGCACTGCTGCATTCCCTCCTCAGCCATGGTCTCATACTCCTCCCTTGCTCCTTGTCCCTAATCAGTGGTCCCCATTGTGTGGCCATAGGGTGTCATCAAATCCAAAAGCTCTTCTGCTGTAAACTCTTAATTTCCCTTACTCTTTTTGCACATTGATAATCTGTTCAATCAACTGTTCCATCTTAACATACCTTGCAGGTTCACAATTGCCATGCTTTAAATAAAAAATGCTGGGAGTGCATGGCTGAACAGAGGGGCAGGAACATGGGATGGTAGCTGCTGGTAGCAGTCTGCAGTGGCAGCAACCCCACTGTAAGATGAAGGCATGCGTTTGAGAAATGTAAGGTGTAACAGGAAACAAATACTCCACTATTTCACTCACTCTACCTTTTCTGCACTTCCTTGGTCAGTAGACCAAGTGACTATTGATTTTCACTCATAAAATTGCCAGTTCTGCTCCTGAGGGCCAGTCTTTAATTTCTCATTGAAACATCCAGCTGATGAGCCTACTTAACCCTGACTTTTCTCTTCCAAAATTGTTTCTCTGGGAAAGAGTCAGGGGTGTGGTGCAAATCTGGAAAGCCACACAACTTGATACAGAAGGGGTGCATTCTGCTGCAGATTCTAAGATGGGAACTTACTCTCTGAAGCAGTGAGCTGCAGATACCAGCCATGTGTTGCTGATGAGTGTTGCACCACAGCGATGGATGTTATTGTATTGCAAACTGGCCTGCCACGGCCAATCCCCGGTCTCTGCAGAAGACAATCCCCCAACGATTCGCAGCGATGAGGACTTTGCCATTGACTTGACTGATCTATTCTGCCGTAACCCACAGACTGTCAGAAAGGACAAGCAGAGTATTAGCTATTCTTCTGTTTAGTAAATCCTGCGAATGGCTGTGGAAAACACATGCAAAATTACACACCACCTATGTTCTGTAAAAATGTATTGACATCAACAAGAAAACATACCTTCCACCAGCCCCCCCAGTCAGAGCTCCTCATGCACAACCCATGTGTTAGAAGCCTGAATGAACAACTGACTATCATGGGAAGCCATGATGGTCAAACATTCAGGCTTAGCTGTGTGAGCAGCCCAACTCAGGAATCAAAACCTTCACCACACACCCAAGACAATTCCCAAATAGAGGCATTGCCAACTTTAATGTCCCAGGTAATTTCTCATTAGGACAAAATATGAAAAAGGCAAAACCTAAAATGGGAATGATCGAAGTCATGAGGTTTTACCATGCATGCACACAGATTACATCAGCAAGATGTCACCTGGAGACAGGCAACTGATCACTGCAGTCTGCAAGTGGATCTGGAGAGGCACTTCAAGCAAAGACCATCACACTACTCCAACCAGAGATGACAAAAGGCATGGATACCTCCAGCATGGTATGCATCCATGACACAAAATAAGCATTTTTATCCAAACCCAGAGAGAAATTGATATATCCACAGTTTCAGCTATTAAACTCAGGATGTTCAGGAGCAGCTGAAGCTCCTGCATAGCTTTAGAAACTTCCTCAATGAACAGACCTACTTCAGCCGTCTTCTCCCATCCAAACAGCATCAAATCCATCCTACCTGGACCAAGACCCACTAGTTTTCATCCAGGTCTCAATTTCAGCTAGACATTAGGAAAGTTGACACACAGGACTATCCCAATTCATTGAAAAAGAGACAGAGATGAGAATTATTTGCATAGTGACCACACAATCCAAACCATTGCTGCACGGCTCATCTCCCAGACAGTGACCTGGGAGGGGTCCAAAGTACAACTTGGTAATTCATCACTGAGGAGCTGCCAGCCCCAGGGCCCTTGAAGTCCTCAGAAGTGAAAAACTGGAGCCACAGAGAGTGTTATCCCTTTCCTGCTAGGATCTGCACATTAGGTTAACAGTACTTCATGGTCAAAAGAAGCAGGAATACCACAGCAGACTGAAAGCTGTTCATAAATTTAGAAGAAGAAAGAAAAGTTACACCTCATTGAGAAGTTCATGGGGTCAGTGCAAAGTCTGCCCTCTTCTGAGATTTAAAACCACAATGAAGGAAATCAGTGAAATCTAAATCTACCTGTCCAAAAGTTTTGTGTAAAAGACAAACTTCAGAATGCCATAGTTCATAAGACTGTCTGAGCTAACATTTTCCCCTCCTGAAAGCTCTTTGTAATCCTCAGTAACTGGCCCTAAAACTGCACAATCCTATCAACCACCTGAGCAGTCAGTGTTCAAAACACAGAGAATAAACTCAGTTCCATCAGTGTCCCAGAACACCAGCACCTACATCAGCCCCAAAAAGTGACGTAATTTAATCTTCCATTTTTTGTCAGCTTATTGCTAAGGAACTGATCAAACTTTCTCAGAGTTAAAAGAAACATAACTTGTAAGCAAAGATAGCTTTTATGACTATTTTATCTCCAAGCAAGCTGACTTCTTTCTCTGAAAACTTAAAATACATCTCTAAAACAAGGTATCTCTATCTAACCCCTACAGCAATGCCTTGAGAACACCAGTCAGATTGCCATGTGTTTCCATGAGGAGCAATTTTGTGCTGTCAGCCATTCCAAATTCCAGAACATTTTAATTATAATCACAGGTGGATGTAACTTCTATATATTTCTGTGTAGTACCTCTCTCCTTTCAATGTGTGCTAACAAAAATTACATAGTCCACAATTTCTGAGAGTACAAGGTCACATTCGTTAGACAGAAGGATGAGAAAAGGCTCTTAAGGGCCAGGAAAAGTGCTCAGGGATTCTTAAAGCTAATTTAAAAAGTTGGAGATGAGATTTCTGATGTTTAAAAGAAGCCTCACTTACTGTCATTGAAGATGGCTTCTGCTCTTATTGGCTCCACATCTGAAACAAAGAAACAAACAGTCAGGGTAAGGCCAGGCCAGCACAGACAAGGTTCCCCATCCTCCTGGTCATCCCCCCGACAGCTATTTGAGAACAGGGCACACAGGAGGCATGGCTGAGAGGGCTGCTAGAGAAACCAGGGTAGCTCATATGTGATCATGTTCATGTGCTGGCTGCCCTCCTCTGCAGTCAGTGTTGTCTGTGGACCAGGCACTCATCCTGCCCATCCTGCTGGCCCCAGTGTTTCTGGAGTGGAGTACAGACAAAACAAGTCTTGTATTACTCAAGATTTACAATTTTGTTCAGGAGAAACTTTTATGGTGGAAATTTTTGAAGCTCCTCTTTCTTGAAAAAAAAAAAAAAAAGAAAAAAAAAATCAACAGTTCACATATTACATCCAAGAGAGGGCCAGAGGAGATCTGGTACTCTGTGCCCTCTTCAAGATCAGAAGGCACTCACTTCACTGCAGCAATGGAAGCTTACAATAGCAGTGGCTCACTCTCCTTTCTCCTATCTTATTGGTACACTATCAATACTAAAATAGATAGTTCATAGCAATTCATTGCATGGCACAGCAGGTTCTAGCAATACATTCTCTCCTTTAACATGCATGTTGTATGTTTACTGAAAATATGGCATGCCCATGCTGACAATAACAAGCATTAGCTCAAGGTTTAAATCTATCCCTTTTCTTCCAGAATGCTGTTTTTCACTAGAGCCATCACTGTAGTTCCCAGCATTCAAAACATTTTTAAATGTTTAATTAAAAAAAAAATCACAATTTCAATACAGTTTTTTAATTATATAGTGATTCTATACTAATGTCAACAACTTCATATTTTGTGTCTGGATAGGCTTTCTCAGCAGATCCCTGTCCTTATCCAATTCCTTCATTTCTCTTTGCTGCTACACAGAATAATATCCTAGTTTTGAGCCAAACCCACACCAAGTCAGGAGGAGCCTCTTTTGAATGCAAAGGGCTCTGGCTCACACTTGTCACCTGTTGGGTTTGTATCACGTGTTTTGCTTGCAGGTTTGACACTCCCTCAGGTATGCTGGGTGAATTGTCTGTTTGCAATCCACCAGTACCAGATGTGTGCTCACTCATTTCTTAATGTGACAGTAAGCAGATTATGATGGGAAAAAGGAAACAAGCAGAACTCCAGCACACGTACAGCTTGTCTGCTGGGAATGTTACAGACCAGTGCTAGGGCTGCCATGTGTGCGTGCAACCACTGCTTTATTTTATAAGAATGGGAGATGAGCTAAAATTGGACATTTATATAGCATTTATATTCACTATAGAAGGAACTGAAGTCTTATTCACTATAAACAGGAACTGTTCACATGATGAAGATAATTACATTTCACTGGTAGGCAAAACACAACTTCCAAGGTCCCCTTTCAAACAAAAATGCTCATTTGTACTTTCTCAATTCATATGAAAAAAAGGAGGAAAACACTAAAAGTACACGTACTTTTGCATTTCAGTAACACTAGCTGTATTCTGTGAATTTCCATGGATAATATGGTTGATTGTCTCCTAGAACTCTTCCATCAAAATGGAATAATACCACAGAGCAAAAGCTGGGTCAGCAGAGGGATTCAGCAGTGGTGTCAACATTACTGTTTGCTAAACTGTACAAAAGATTTGGCCACTTCCCCTGTATATTTATATTGGCCAGAAGCGCTTTGAAAAATCTGGCCCTACTTGTTTCTTTCAACTATGATGAGCATCCAGTGTTTTCCTAGAAATTCATATAGCCTTCAGAACTAGTTCATCATTTGAGTCACACACCAATACTTTATATCTGGAAACTGGTAAGAAACCAACAAATGTAATTCACAATGAAAGAGGACTTTTTGCCTTTAAGTGCAATATTGACAACAATGTTTTTTAGCTTTTCTCTGGGTGGAGAGACATTTACCTCATAATTCATAATTATAAAGCCTGCAGCCAATTATTATCACTTACATTATGTTGCAAAGCTCATCGAGAAGACAAAAGGAGCAACCAGCTTGTTCAAGTGCAGTGCCGGAAGCAATTCAATTGGCATGTTCCCACTGCATCGAGTTTGGCTGTGAGTCACGGGTGCTCTGCAAGGCACCTGTCTATACCTCTGTTTGCCTTTTTATGAGGCACCTAGAACAAAGTACAAACCTCTCATGGGCAAGATTTTACCCATTGCTTCCAGCTGGATCAACTTCTGTGTAATTGGAGAAACAAGCCTTCCACACACACACACTGCCAGTCTGTACAGCTTTGAATGTCAGTGTATCTTATAATATATCACTACTATGCAACTGCTGTACTCTCCTACCCATCCACTGCTGAAGCAAAAAGGCCAGTGATATCCTGTTAGCAAATTCAGTGCTGTATTCACTAGGGTAGGGTCCCAAACGCAGAACACGTGCATGTGTTTGGGAAACTCAAGTAACTGACCTTATTTTCAGATGAGCTGAGCCCACAGTAGATCCCATCAAAAGCAGGGAGCACTTTGGGTTACATGATACTGCTGAAAATCAGGTTGCTTACTGGTTCACCTTGCTAGGGGCTTGCCTTCATTTGTTACCAGCTTCACATTTTGGCCTGTTCAAGATCACAGATCTTCATGTTGTGCCAGCCAACGTGTTGCAAACCCTGCCTTGGAGCAGTCACTTGTAAGGCACGAGAGAAAAATTCCGCTGCCCTGCTCATTTACTAGTTGCCCTAGTTGTTTGCACTACCAAGAAAAAGCATCAATTAGTAACAATTAAAGTGTCCTATCTTGTCCCAACCGCATATGGCTGCAAAAGTAGTTGTTTGTGCCACATTTAGGAAAACAGTGTTCAAGCTTCTACTGTAAACAAGTTCAACTTGAACCTGCATTGAATACCTGTAAAATGGAACTTGCTAATGAATTCAAGCTTGCTTAACTTTAGTGATAAAACGAATGCTTAAATGAAAATCACAGCAATCTATTGAAATGCAGCTTAGGGCTTCCATCTCTCAGAAGATGGCTCTGCTCTCCAGCTGGACAAGCAATTTTGTTAATACAGTTATTTTACATATTTATTAAACAAAATAAATCTAAAACACACTTAAATTCTTAATTTCTGATTAACTTGCATTTACTATTTAAGGTTAATAAATTATCAGTAAGGAACATTTTAGTCCTCAACATGTGTTTGAGCAAACATGGAAGGAAATGCTCATAGTTAACTGCAGAGTGAATGGGACATCTTATCTGTGAGGGATTCAGAGGTTCCTGTGGAAAAATGTGCTCACTTTGCTACATCTCTAAATAATGTCAGTGTCACTACATCAGAGGAATCAGTCAGGTGCCCACTACCTCATTTCATTTTATCCATAGGCTTCAGTGTTTATGTTAAAAGGAAAAGATCAGACAGAACTCTATGACATAGTATATCAGACATTATATTGACATAATGCAAGCAAGGCAAGCAAATTAATTATTAGGGGATATTATGCATTTTCAGCATAGAAAGGACCAGAGATGGCTGCAAAATTAAAGATGATAAATGCTTTAAAAATCTAATACAGTTTTACCCAATTACATAATTTTTCACAGGTGTTGACTCATAAAAGAAACTTGATTTTCTTTACAGGTTTCTACACCTATAGATTTTCTAGATGTGAAAACATAACTTCTCAAATAGTCTCAAAGGCAAACTGCATGTTCCATCCTCCAGTATATCAAGTTCCCACATCTTGCTTGTCTAAGATGTTTTTTCCCACAGAGAAGGTAAGTTAGAGATTATCTTAAAAGGGATATGAATGGAGGAAAGGATTGTAAACAAAAATAAGAAAGAGTATGTGCTTCAATACTCATAACACATTCTTGGAAATGCATTTGAAGCACAGCTTTGGGAAATGCACCAGGGAGCAGAGAAAGCATTTTTCTCACTGTCCTTTGCAACATTTTAATAACAACTTTCTTGAAAGGACAGAGAATTACAAAATGCTCAGCTACATCAGAAACAGGGGCCTCACCCAGTGTTATCTAGGGTAACAACTGTGCATGCAGACAAAAAGAGGATCACTGGCGAGTGCCAGTAGGTCACCAAACTGGGCAGCTGAGAGGAAAGTCACAGAGTGCATGTCCTGCAGTGCAGACAGAGGTGGGGATAATAGCTCTATTCTAATGCTCCTTGATTACAGTAAAGACCACAAAGGCCTGAAGTACTGGGGGAAATGGAAATGAGAGCAGTGAGCAGCAGATTCAGTCATGTTCCAAAAAATGTACCTAAAAAGAGCTGCAGGAATTTCCTGAAAGATGGCAAAACGTGAGCTTTGGGTTTAACAGGAAAGGCATGCTCTTGTGTGGTTACGTAGTTCATACATCCTAAAATGTCTCTCCACTGACCTTCCAATATTCTCACTGCTCCCTCAACAGGAATTACCTCTCCAGATTTATGCACTCTTGTGGAAGTAGCAAAACATGGCTTAGATACAGGTGATGCCATTCTCATTCCTTCAACAGAGTAGAGTAACCTGATAGAGACACGACAACTGCTTTGTGCCTCTAATTGTCCCTGTCACCCAGCTGTTCACTCCCTGCTGATGTTCACTGCACCTGTCCTCACATCTGTGACTCCCTCCACTGTCTCCCACTATCTTAATCCTGTCCATGAGGCAAACATAGGTCCATACCTCACAGCTCCATCTAGCTGTCCTGCAGCCCGAGGAGGGATCTGCTATGTACCAGTCCTGTAGCAGATATCCAAATAGATATAATTTTTAGCATTACTTTTCTTCCTGACCAACACTCATGCCCCAGCTGCAATCAATGTCTTACTATAGTAAAGGCAGCCCAAATTGCTCTCAACCTCTGCAGACAAGGCAGGGAAAAACCAAGGTTTGAGTGAGAAAATCAATTAAATTAATGTATCTGGGTCATGAGAAGTAAGGTCAAGAAGACTTTCTGCTTAATTCCTTTATCACAAGCATATCCTTGCAAAATACTAATTTTTAAATGCATTTCAGTCCCTCCCATTTCATTCTCTCTAGACTCTTACTGATATGTACCACCTTGTGCCAAACTAGCGACCTCAAAGTGGAGGAATATCAGATCTCCACTGTTTCCCAATGTACAGATGCATGTTCAGTTCCACTCCCCAGAGATGCTGTTGTGGCTGATAAAGTGCAAATATCCAGACTGCTCCATACATTATTTGGCACGGAACATTCCTCATCAACCCTGTCAGACACTCATCTGCATGACTCCCACAGACGACTCGATAAAGAAGTAAGAATCTGTCTGCCAGGTTCTGTACCTTGTAGTTGTTAGGAGCTTTAGCAAGCCCCAGATTCCAGATAAATAGAAACAATAACAGTTGGCTTGTTGATCAAAACCAATTCATGACTCATTATTCATGGTCAAAACCTTTGGCTGTGCAACAGGTGGGAATACTTCCTACTCACTTTGAACAGTGCCAGTGATCTTGCAACCAGCTGCTTTCTGACATCAGAAGTACATTCCCAAAAATACATTTTGGGATACTTCCAACCTACCTGACAAAGGGAAATAGTCTGGCAAGCTGCTCTACACTTTACTTAATACGGATCCAGACTGTCAGGTGACTCTACTTCCAACCAAGAAACCCTCGGGAAAATAAATCAACCTTGTAGGAGAACTCTTTGTTGCCAGAACTATACAGAAGGCAAACTGCAACATCTTCTTGCAGTGCCAGTGGAAGAGCAAGTCCTAACATGGGTGTTTCCAAGCCATCTGACACTTTGATATCTCACTTTGATTGCCCTTGCACTGCTCTTCAGGGAAGGTAGGAATTAGTTTGCTTAATTCTTCACTGAAAAATATTTGGGCTTCTAGTGGGGTTTGTACCCAAGTGCAGAGAATTCTACCAGTTCTTATTTTCTATCAAAATCAGAGGCAATGTCTGGATGTAAACCATCCTTGACCAGGGGACTCCAATGTCTAGCTAAATAAGAAAGCAGAAACTTCAGTAATAATACATTTGAAGGTACCCTGACAAAAATGTATTTTTGCAGTCCTATATAAAGAACATGTACAGTTTAGTGACAGACAAACCAGAGACAGTATTATGTTGTTTTCCTTGAAGATTTGCACATTTTCTATTTTTCACATATGTATGATCAACCTTCTCTCTGTTCTAGAAAAAAAAAAATTAACTAAGAAAATATTGTCAATATAGACTTTATCCCCTCTTTATTCCAAATCCTCAGGAATGCAGAGGCAAAGCAAGTTCTACCCTTGGTCTGGCAGACTCCTTAGTGTTGTAGCGCTGCCCTGAACTGCAGCTTGAAGGTCCCAAGTGTAGCACCCAGTTTGAAGGAGTTTGTTGGAGCTGATTCTCAAGGCAAATACTCGTGAGTGAAGCACAAGTTGAGACATGGTGTTGAACAACAAGGTGATTATTTCGGGGGAGGAAGACTTAAGGAGGTTCCCTTTATCAGACTCCCCCTAGCATGCAATATAAATAAGTGCCTGACCTGGATTTGTTCAACTAGTGAGTTATGCTTAGCTAAACTGAGCTATATCATGGCCCCTAAATTAGAATCTTTTGATAAGGTGGTTGCAAAGAACAGGTTAATGATTTTTTACGAGCCATTATGAAAATGTCATTCTGAAAATGCCTTAGGATGAATAAGGATTCCAGTTGGCAAAAAGGTACAATGAAGGAAGATTTAGACAGGTGCCTGCAGAGCATGGAAAAAAATCTAGGGTTTCTTACTTTTCCATGGTTTAAATACTAATGGTGGACAAGATATTTCAGGAGGGCAGAGACAAGTAGAAAATGCAAAAACCAGATTCTTCTCTGGATGTCTAGGACCTGTTGAAAATTGTCACTTCTCCCTGGTGTGAGAAATAAGTTTTATAAATTGAGACCAGCTTTTCCTCTAAAAGCACGGGAGCTCTCCATTCTGTGCTCTTCTCCTGAGTCAACCTGAAATGGCAACACCATTCAGGAGCTGACCTAAGCTTCATACCACTGCTGAAATCCCATTAGCAAAGGAAGATCAAAAAAATTTTTTTGGACAGCCTTTTATTGTTGTCTCTTAGAAATGCCAAGGTACTGTTTATGTTCCTTTGTGTCACTCACAGCACTTGCACAATGCTAGTCCTGTAATGAGTAGCTGACCTGTGTAGTCAGTGTTTTATGGTTAGGCTGGGAGAGCCAAGAAAAGCAACACAAAGTTTGTCACACAACTTTGATAAAGTAATACAGATGCCATCTCTTAGTGAGACTATTTAATGAAAGCATTGCAGTTCAATTGTATTAGCCAATTTTTTAATTAGCTATTAGTGCATTACTGTAACATTCCTGGTGCAGTTCAAGGTCAACTAAAACAGTTTTGAGTTGCTTCCCACATTTATCAGACTGAATGAAAGAAGCTTGACTTGATAAGATCACAGTCCTTTTTTAACAATAATTTTTGTACTCTTTCCAATTTTATCCTTTATGTAAAGCATCAAATTAAACTGAAGATTCAAAATTCACTGACTCATGACCCAACTGTGTAAACAAAAAACAAAACTCTTTGAATCTCTCAGATGCCCACACACTATTTTTATCTGGGAGAATTTACATGTGCACTTTGTTGAACAGGAACTACTGGCATATAAACAACACTGCAGGGAAATGGTGATTATTTGCCCAGAGGGATGTCACCTATCATCCTGAGCCATTCCAAAGGGAAAGGCTGGTTGGCCCATCAAGAAACAATGGGGGTGTGACAGCTCATATTTGAATTTCATTGCATTACCACAATGCAAATATGTGCCCAGTTCAAGCACCAAGAGGAGGAACAAGAAGTTGCTTCTGCTCATTGCTGAGTGGGAGGAAGTCTGGATCCATCCAGCACGGAATCTGGCCCAGGTTTCTTGTTCTCTAAATACAGCTGTCTAACCTCTGCAGACTTCTGCTGGTTCAAGTAGTCTAGTGTGGAATAGCAAGCAGCAAGCACCCACCCTATTACTGTACTGTCACCCTTGCACTTAGGAGTAAGCAGATCTGCAAAAACAAATGAAGCAAGTATCTGTCCCTACCTGTCAACAAGCAACTCATTCTTGAAAAGTCTGACATACAGAAAAATTGCTGACTATATGTAACTGAAGCCAAGACAGAGACAAGATTCTAAGCCTGCACAAAAATTCTGTAGCAGAACTGAAGTGTAGAAGATAGTGCAGTTAATGTTCATATCCTGTAGATTAGTTATCTGCTTTGTGAAGAAGGGGATAGAATCCCTAGCTGAGAAGTCATGTAGATAAGAACATTATGCCTTTCTTTCCCTTTCCTCTGGGGAATTTGCACTATAATTTTTTCAGTGCATTTGTTCTTTCCCTTTGTCATCTAAGTATACTTCTGCACTTTCAGGCTCCATGACAGTAACATAAAATTAGTCCACTTGGAGGAAGGCTGGGGCTGTACTGCGAAACCACAAAGTAACTGCTCCCATTTATCCATATTTAAGATATTTTTTAAAGATTTAGGGGGGCTTGCCACTGATTTTGGTCTAACTTGAGGAGCACAAAAGACTGTCATTCAGACATACTATCATCAAAAGGGAAAAACCAAGACCCATCAATCAGAAAATGGAAATAATTACTTTTTAAAGAAATGTAATGTACTTACTTGAGACGGTAGAAGATTGGACATTTATTCGCAGAGGTCCTGTGTATTTTTTCAGGCCCCTCCGTAAGATCTTTCCAACTCTTTCCCGCAATGCTTCTCTAGAATCCGTAGAGGAGAACCAGAATGTGAGCAAAGCCTCTGCCATCACACCATCAGTGTCTGGGCTACAAACCAATGAAAGAGGCTCGTTACCTTCAGCCCATTCCTGCATGTCTTAGCTTTTATCTTAGCTCCTCTAGCAATGGCAATGTAACATAAAAGATTAGATACATTTTCAAACATTTGTGAGAAGGAGTTTCCAAAAGAAATCCAAGAATGCTGAATGGTCAAATGCATCACAGGCTAGAAGGCAGCATGATTCTTTCTGTGAACAAATGGCCAGACCAATTTTCTAATAGAGCCTGAAAAGCAGTGGCTGACTACATGCCTGAGACAGAAGAGAGGAAGGAATGAACTGATTTGATTGCAATGAAAAGCTGGATAAACAGCACTTCAGAAACATGAGGTAGATGATTAATGGTATCTACACAGACCTTTCAGCAGCCCTGTACATACACAGAATAAAAATTTACAATCATCATCAAAAAGGTACTTGGACCTTTCTGGGAGATGGGGAGACCACACAACCTAATTCCACCACATCAACTTCTTGGAGAATGTTCCTAATAACCTCATGTTGTGCAACAATAAATGAAACTTGGCAGCATACCCACAGTATATTTCTTAAAATCAAAGAGATGGATCACACAAGGGGCCTTTAACACCTCATTGAAAAGTGCAAGCAGCACACACATTGAGACACACAATTCCACAGTTTTAATGTAAGATCAGAGGAAAGAAAAGGGATAAAAGTCTTGTAACAGGTGGAATTCACCTGGTAGTAGTATTTCTTTTTCCTTAAAGCATCAGATACAGCGAGAGATGGAATGATAGACTACAAACATCAAACTGATTAATCTGGTGTAGTAAGTCTTGCTCTGCACTTGCAGATGGCTTATCCCTGGTCATCACAAAGGGAAGGTAAGATCTTGCACCAGGAACCTTCTCTCTTATGCCTCCTCCCACCTGAACCAAGAATCAATGAGACACAAGCCACAACAGATGAAATCACTTCATACAGGGGGAGAGCTAAAAGCAGGTTGCTCTGTCTTTAGATAGGAAAGGGAAAGAGAAGATCTCCTAGTTATATCTCACTGTCTTGGAAATTTGTAATTACATAAAGGAAAACTAGAAGACAGGCAGCTTATACAGAACTCATGCAATCAGGCTTCAATCTTTGAAAGGAACACGTACCAAATTGAAACAGACATTCCCGATATTGCCAGAGAAGGGAAAGAAAAGGCCATGTGTTTTAAGCACACCAAGACACGCCAAGTGGTTCATAGGTGAGCAGAAAGACACACTCCTTGCGTCAAGGATCTCATAATTGAGACAGAGAAGTCATATGTGAACTTTTCAACAGACTGTTTTTTCCATTTGTTCCAACTTCAGCGTGATTGCCACTTCGTTTATTTTCCAGATATTATCTGATCCAACTGTGGGTGTTGCTCTGCATTTCTGAGGTGTTCCCTCACCTCTCCCCCCACTCCTCTTCCTGTGCTATGCCACACTGGAATTACCGTATCAACTCTTGCAAGCAAACCACACCTCTCGAAACCCTCAGGTAAGTACTGCCCACCTTGATTCACTTATTATATAGCAGAGATCCAGAGCCAAGGACACCTAGTCAAGATTAGTATTGTCTTTCTCAGTGAGCAGTGGGCATTATTATAAATGCATTGCTTATACTGAGCCAAAAGATACACACAGTCCTTTCCAAGTAAATTCACAACTATGACCCTGGTCAAAAGAACTTTTAGTCTGAGCCCTTGAAGAGACATAAAGAGTGTATATCTGAAAAAGCAAACATGCTTTGGTGCATATGAATCTTGTATCCAACACAACAAACATCACAAGTACCTCAGTCTGTCCTTGGGAACAAGAAGTAATGAAAAATACCACTTACTCCTACATACTGGCCTCTCAGATCCCTAAATCACCCTGCCTATGCTTGCAACATAGTCAGTATCAAAAAATATCCTTAAAGCTACATTCCAATAATGACTTGTGTGTAACTGGGGATTAAGCTAAGGTAGAGGAAGAGGCAGGATGTTACAAACCATGTAAGAACAAGGAGAAACACATTCACAAGGATTAGATCTTTAGATCTTAGTCTTGCAGCTTTAGTCTATGATTATGAAGACATTCAAGGTTTATTTGCAAAGTGATGGGCACTGTCACTCAGATACAAGATTTTAGTACTACAATAGACAGTTATATAAAAAGATCATTTTCAGCACTTAACAGTGGTTAAAAAAAATCAAATCAAACATTATGTATCATTGGCAGTTGAACAGAGAGTAAAAGAGGAAAAAAAGCTCCACATTTCTCAATGATAATCTCAACTATGGGTCTGACCCCTTCATCTCAAAAAAGCAGGAACAGCAGACCTGAGAGATGTATGGAACAGGATGATAAGAAACAGTTTGAAATGCAAAGAATGCTGAGTAGACTGAGATTTCCTACTTAAAAAAAAAAAAATTAAAAAGATTGGATCTTATTGAATACAAGAGAGAAAAGGGTATGATGGGAGTGTCCAATATCAGTAATTGCATGGAGAGGAGGGGTAGTGATCAACTTTTCATCATCTCTTTCATCACAAGAGCTAGGGGTCACTGAATGATCCAAAGAAGGTGGTTCTTCATAAGTATCTCCTTCCTAAAGGACTGAGGTGCACGGATTTCAAGAGTTCAGGGGACAACAGACAAGTCCTTGGGAAATAATGCCACCACCAAGGGCTGCTAAACAAACCACAACCACTTCAAGAACTCCCAAGTGGTAAATACCTGGAGGCAGGGAGCATACCAAGAAGCAGTTATCACATGTCTGTTGTGCTGCTACTGTTCCCTGGGCACCTACTTATGCCCATTCTTAGAGCCAGTGGGATAATGATAAGTGGGACTTTCTGAGCCAGCACAGCCTGGTCTTACTTGACAAGCCCAGTGCAATAGCAATGCTAGAAATGACATCTGCATTACAGTGTAAGAAATAGTTTTGAAAATCCTTTTTGGTTTTAGATAGCTTTGGTTATCTCTGCTTTAATAATTAAAGCTTGCTCAAGATCTGAACACAAACATGTTGGAATTTGGACTGACTGAAGGGTGTCTTCTGCATTAAGATCCAAAGAAGAGCAAGGTTCAGAACCAGATTATGCTCAGTTAGGGCTTATGCTCTGGTTTTACACACAATACACTTTACTGAATCAGATCTAGCTGGGCTTGGTGTACATTTAATTTTATCTCAGCTGCGTGCATTTATTATAATCTCACATACCTCACTCTGATTAAGCGTGAACGGATGTATTTTTTCCTTAAAATGGAATTGTAAAATGTCTTGTCGATCTGTTGAAAAAAGAAAAATATAAGATAACAACAAAAAAGGAGGGAAGCAGACATATTGCTGGAAGGAGCATTCAGAAAACAGCATTCAGTTACAAACTCATGGCTTACAGAGCCAAGAAACATAATGCAACCCAGCCTCTAGATACCATTTGTCACAGACCTTTTCTAACCATTTCCCCTTTGACCGAAGGCACATTATAAAAAAGCAGGCTCATTTTTCTAAATGTCCTATGGCTACATCAGTGTGCCACTGCAGTGCTGTCTTATCCACTCCCAGACATAATGAGAAATACATAAACATCCTTGGAACACACTGCTGCAGTCTTCCAAAGCACAGCTTCCTAAAGACTGCCCACAGAACGGATACAGTGAACTCAGCCTCTCTTGTAGGGGTCCTTTCTGACACAGCATTTACCCTTGGTCTTTTAGAAATCTATAGCAAAGAATTTCAAAATAGCAAATAATTTCAAATTATTATTCGATTATCATGTTCCCCTATCACCCTTGTGATTTTCCACATGCTTGGACAATTGTCAAGCAATTCTCATCAGAAACTGGAAATCTAGGACTCCTAAGGAATAGATACCCAAATAACATCTTTTACTGGTTCCTGCTTAACTACATCCTGTCAAGATGTCATCTCAAGACTGCATGACCGGTCTGAGACAGCTCAGTGTGATATAACATGGCATGAAATTCTGCCAGGAATGGCTCAGGATCACTGAAGGATTGAGAAATGGCAGAGTCACTGGTGAGTTATGCAGCAACTCCTCCTACCAACAAGACCCAGTAAATTGAACATATCCTGTAAACATAAAATGTATTACAGGAAAAACTGCACAGAAATGCTTTATAGCATCATGTAAGCTGTCTTTTTTTAGTTTTTAGCCCTTAAAGGCAATCTATTTTAGCCAAGTCTCAAGATGTTCTGTTTTCCAAAGGAAAGGAAAAAATAATGGTTCTCAAACTACTAGTATATTGAAATATGTCAGATAGAGAAACAAGCATGTAAGCATAAAATCTAGGGGTGATTCCTCCCAAGGAACACAACACCCCCCCCCTTTTCCAGCCTTGGCTGTCACAAGATGAAGCTTCATGGCATTATACAGGGATATTGAAGCAGAATAATTTTAGGATGAAAACTGCAGAATGATTATTTTAAGGTGATTTTAAGCATACATTAGTAAGGAAAAAAAGAAACATTTTTAATGGTCATGTATTTAGCTGATGTTTTACCTTGCTCTTACTGGCAGTTATCTGCAATTAGTTTGGCATTTGGAACAGACAATATTCTATGGAAAAAGACATCTCAACTGCAACAAGCTGCTGTAGATATGCAGAATGCATTTTATTCTCTCACTTTGCAGATTGCCAGCTGCTACCACTGCATTTTATGATGTATCCAGTTAAAAAGAGTTTTATTTCCTGTAACTCTGCATCCTGTTCCACCACAACCTCCCCTGGTAATTGGAAGCAGTTGCCCTTAGACAAAAAGGGAGTTTTTTGCTTTGCTTTTTTTAATGGTAACATTTGCTTATCATTTCTGTCACAGTGTTAACTGCTTCACCAGTGATTGTGTAAGCAGAAGCATGTGGCTAATCAGCACTGCCAGCTTTGTGGCATGCAGTGGCATGTGCTATCTTTGGCTGCATTGTCTTTGAGAACTTTTGACATCTTTGGGACAGGGACTTCTTTGCGGAGTGCTCTGCAATCAAAAGAGATTGGGCTGAGATGCACCTCAAGCTGCTGCATTGCTAACAAGTACAGTGAAAGCAGATTGACTTTCAGTTTGGGAGTGAAGAGAGCAGGAATTCGCAATCCCTTGCAAGAGAGGGCTGTGTCCCTTTGACATTCCCAAACCCTTTATCTCCTCCTGACAGTTGTGGATTCAAGATACCTTACTGTCTCAGACATCAAGTGTATTTGCTACACTTCCCACCTGCACTTCTGCAGCAGATACAAGGATCCTTACTCCTATCACCCATTCTCTTGTGTGTCTTTGTTACAGCCGAAGCAGCTTGTGCGATTGTGGTTTTTGTACTCCCAACATGTTCAGCTTTCTCCTTTTCTCCTCAGCCTGGACCACTTCCAAGATGTTCCATACAGTCTGATTAGGAACACCATGTGCTGCAGGAGAGACAAAGACTTCCAGTGGCGTCTCACAAAACACAACTACACATAGTGCTTTTAGCAAAAAGAATTTATGGAGTCCAAACACAACTAAACTATCAGCAACAGACACTGTTTTCAGAACATGCAGTCCAGAAGGCATGTTAGCTATTTTCATGGGGAGAACAGGAAGCATATGATTTAAAATGGTACCAAATTTGTGTTGCTTCCATTCTCTTTCACACTTCCATATCTGAATGAGAAAATAGACACTTTTCCCATTACATACTGTCACTAACTTTCCCACCCTTAGGAGTTGCCTTAGCACTACATCACCCACTGACAAAAAAATAACTGAAGGGTGGCTTTGTTTTCAAAGCATTGAGGACCTTGCAGGACCTTTAACATCTTCAAATGTGAGCTAACATTTTTTACTTTTGCAGTCTACTGTGTCTTATCATGAAAGAAGGGCTAGCCAAACCTCTGCACTGTGGCCTACCGCTCACCTGCTGATAAATTCATTTGGCAAATATGACCCAAATCTCTTCTTTCCTTCAACTATGAGTTTGGTAGCCTGATTTATTAAGAGCAATCTTTACATTCATACGGAGTTTATAAGAGGAGAGTATGTAGGAAGATGCCTTCAGATAAAAACTTTTAGAGATGGATGTTCTGCCTTATATTTTTACAGTTCTTTTTTTGGTGAAGCCGTTCACACACCAAACAGAAAACATTTCTCTCCAGCCTGCTTATAGCTTTCTTTTCAGCTTGACTCACAACTGTGGGAGCAAAAGCAATTAGGACTTTGTCCAGTGACTAGGTGTGACCTGGTCCTGCTAGGGAGAAGCATTTACACTCATTTTAAATGTTTTGCTTTGATTACAGCCCCTTGGAAGTGACACTGTCATGACCAGATCCCTTAAATTCACCACTGTTTAAGTGCATCTCACTATTTTTCCTGGCCCTTGTCTAGCAACAGCTCAACTGTAACAGCTGTTGCTTCAGGCAAGGTCCATGAGCATTCTGAACCAAGTGCCAAGCCCTGCTCCTTTTAAGTGAGAAGCATTTTCCTGACTGTCTTTTTTTTAGCATTTGTCAAAACAAGATTTTCTTTTAGCTAATGTTTGCTGGCTAGCTTGGCTTAATGACACTTCTAATTTCCTCCATTTAATTTCATATTCTCTATACTTTTTACGACACTTCTCTCTATGCAGAACAATTTTCTTAGACAAACTGGACTTTTTTCCTGAGTGCTGGTCCAGCCAATACAGTAACTAATAGTGGCTAGTACCAAAGATGCAGTAAGAGGGCAAAACATTCCCACCTGTACAAACCCAGACAAAAAGGAAATTCTTCCTTGTTCCTTGTAGCCAGAAGTTATTTTATACTTTGATGAACAAAACTTCTTTTCCTATTCTGCCTCAAAAACCTCCAGATCTCATAATCATACTCTTTTTCTTGTGTCACACCATGCTCAACTTTCTAAGGCCCGTGAGCGACCTACTGAAATCTTTGTGATTCTTTTTGTAAAAATCTTTGTGATTTCAGAGTCACACAATATGTCCTTCCTCCCTGGGACCCAAAAAACACCCAGGTTCTGGAAATAGGTCACGACAGGGATCCCATCGGTCCAGGGTAGTCTGGAAGTGACATGAGCTGGCCTTACCCAGATGTGTGGCTGTGTCTGGAAGTGACCCAGCAAGGCTGGCTGTGCCAAGCCCTCACTTTCTCCCACCACACACTGCTCTGCCACCACACACTGAGTCACAAAGTTTATCAAAAAGTTATCTTAAATCTAGTTTGACAGAACTCTCCTCAGGAATATTTGCTGAATGTACTGAGTTACTTGCATGGGATGTTCCAAAGCATTCAATAGGCTTGGGAGCACAAAGCCTCTTGTTGCTCAATAGTATTGCTTTTTTGCCTGCTGCCAGTTTAGTCGTTCAACAGCTATCCTCATACTACATTCTTTCTCTTACTTCAGTAGCTACTTAGGATATAAAGCCTATTATTAGTAATTTTTAAAGCTTTTTGACCATAAATAGTAATTGCAACATACCTCTTGATTCAATTACTCTCCCCAGTTTACAGCTCAACATGCTGAGACCCATAGACTGACCATAATACAAATCCAGTAGCTGCACTTTTGAGAACCTGACATTTTTACTGCCCTGATTTCAAGGGGCTGAGAGAGGACCCAAGGAGAAAGACTGACAGGGACAGCAAAAAAAAGAATGTGGCACTGTTCCAAACCAGGATGCAGACATCACACTCTCCTTGGAAACAGACATTCCAATTACTAGCACAGCCCTAGAGCCACAGTCCTTGCCTGAGGTGAAGAAAACGGACCTGAAGGAGAGCAAGTGCTCTCAATGGTCCCCGTGCCTCCAGCAAACCAGAGGATCAGAAACCTTTCCATCAGAAACCACACACACAGAGACAGCAGGTCTCACAGCGGGCAAGAGCTGTGTGATCCCAAACATCAGCAAATGGCATCACAAACTCCTCATGGAGTTTAAGCTAACTGGGCTGCTAAAGCTGAGGAGTGAGTAAGCACTGCCTGACTGCACTGAAATAAGGAGCTCAGCTGGATGGTTCCCGGAGGCCACATCTGCAAAAGAGGAATAATTGTCCTTGTACAGTAGTTCCTAAAAAGATTGGTCTTTCGGATAAAAGAAATTAAGAGGACTAATACATGGGATAACGTCAGGGTTTAAAGTACCATGCTTATGCTTGGTGCAACCAATTTCAAAGGCATGTAATGACATGAGTGTTTCATTATAGTTACGTGTATTAGTGACAGCTAGAATTAAGGTCACCTCAGTATTCTCATTCCTACTCCCTGCTTTCAATTATCCATAATTAGCTTCCTAAAACTTTCACACTGCTATTAAAATTTTGTCCACTTGGGGGGCGATTTTCCAACTTTTGGAGAGAAAATCAGGTTTGGTGAGAAAAGCATCTGTGCCAATATCCAGAGAAGGGCTTTGTGGTTGGGGTTTTCCTTCTTCCCAAGATAACACTCTTTCCCCGGGAAAATTACTACTTGCATTCTGGCTGTTTTTTTAAACAATACTTAGAGGTAAGGAGCTGAATTACAAGAGCAAATACCTCTTAGGAAAATAACAGTTTTGTGAAATCTAAGGAAGATCGTTGGTTATGTATTCAGCTTACAAGTGCCCAAATACCACCAACCACACAACTTCAGTATTAAGATCCTCCCTTTGGACAACACCAGGATCTAAGCAGCCACTTTCTTGACCAGCCAGATTTTGATCACTGGTTTGCATCTTGAATCACTTCATTGACATAATTACTTGCAAACAATGCAGTAATTCTGGATTGTGAGTCTATAATTAAGATAAGGTTCTACCCTTAATCACACACACTATCGATAGCTGTGCTTTACTTAATTTTGAATTCCTTTTTCCACCTCAGGTTCACATCCATTCTCCTTGTGCACATTTTAGAGCTTTTCAGGATGCACACTGGATCAGTATTAGAGTTACTTGTTTATGGGGGGTGAGATGTCTTATGATTTTTCTGGATTTGTACATGCATATTACAACTTCTGCTTTGATGAACCAAGAAAAAAAATTAAAAAGAAAAAGCAACTTGCATGCTTATTAATTGTATGTAATACTTCTATATATTACTACACAGAGAAAATTGTATTGCATTAGAAAGTCAAAGAATGAAACAAGCTGAAGGATCACTGAATTTACATGGGGGAAAAGTTGCATATTAGGCACATTTTTGCTAACTAAAAATTTCATCCTGAAAATTCATGAAATTTAGGTAAAGCTCACTGAAAGGTGATCTCCTAGAGGTGATGAAAAGCACTAAGCCACAGGTCCATGTGCTACACTGCATCAACTCACACTAGCTTTTCTTCATATTTTCTTCAATATTTAGTTTCCTGTGCTACTTTTTCCTGTGCTAGTTTCTCCTGTTTCCATGTGAGCCATGGAAACAGGAAAAACTGGAAACAAAATTAAAAAGCAATGCAGTATATACCTATGCCAATGGTCTTTTTCTTCCTTTCATTTTAATAGGAACATCTAAAAACAGCATAACAACTGAGATGCAGGTGTTTTCTGTGAGTTATTTCCTCTCTCAGAGTACAGCATTTCACCTATCTTTTTAGGGCCACACCTGTATATATACATACTGACAGTCAAGTGTGCTGTCAACCTCTAATTCCAGAGATAAACAAACATGTTGCCAGGCTGTCATCTTGGCCACCGATCCATTGCTGTTTCCCTCTTGGCTGAATTACTGTGGTAAATCCTTTCTGCTTTGTTTCTAGCCACAGCCACCCATAGAGGGCACCCCGAATGTACCACGGTAGTCCAAGGGCAATGCTTCCTATTTCTGAGAATCATTCCTTTAAAACTAAGCTTATAAAGCGGAAGTTATCAAGTCCCCTAAATTTATTTTGGTATTTTTCTTCTCAAAATGTTCCTTAAATAACTTTTTTTTACATAGATAAAAGAATTTTTCCTGATTTTACAATATTGTTTTTCAGAAGAAGAAAAAAAGAGACTATTATTTTTAAAGTCTCTGAAAAGCTAAATTTAAAAAGCTTAATTATTCTGGCTTTTGTACTATAGACGCCCTTGTAAATAAAATTGCCTTTAGTGATGAACAAGATAATCTTTCAATAAAAGTTCTGCTCTTTTCATCTCATATTGGTACTATGTAATTACTTGAGGGAGCACATACAAAGCCTAGGAACGCTTGAGTTTAAATAGAGACTTAGGTTTTAGATTTTGGGATCTTTATCTGCAAACACTACCAAATCTCTTTTGAAATTTATTACAGCCAGAACGTTCTTACTCAATTTGGTCTGGGTGCTGCAAGACTCTGAAAAGTCCTTGGAAGATCTGGCTGCTGCAGATACCATAATTTCTGATTTGGCTGATTTATATTAAATTTTCTTTTGTTTTAGGGGCTGAGGGGAAAATAAGTGGGGGTTTTGCACACACAGCAAATGAAGCTACATGATACTTGTAGATACCTGCACTTTTCCATTTGCTGTAAAAATGAGAGTCATGTTAGACTCCCTTGAACTTCAGCATACTCCCTTTTCTCAGGGCATGTTTACTTATCATCTCTAAAATGATCCTAACAGTCTGGTCTCCCAGAAGAAATATTCTTTAGGAGTGTTTCAAAAACCTGCTGCCTTGGGGATCTGCTCCTACTGAATTAACCTCCCGACCCAAGGATCATAAGGCACTGATGGAGCAAACCACAGACTTCTGAGCTTTATCTAAACACCCACAGGGAAGGTGTGACAAATACACCTCATGCAGTTTCACCTGGATTTGCAGCTATGTGCTCTGAAGGGATTTGTATTTCACCACCCTCCCTCTCCCAAATACATACACTTCTGCTCCCCAGGAAGATTTGAGTCACATGTGACCCTAAAAGGCCAAGTGCCAAAAGACAGCAGCCTCATCTGCTCACTCACTGGTGTTCTTGGTGTTTTCAGACAGGCTTTCTTGAAGTTCAGCTCAGATGGAAACCCTAATCAAAACTTTGACTGACCCTTTGGCCCCACAGATGTGACAGTAATCTGTTCACAACCTATAGGATACAAGATACTTCCCAATACTGGGATGAGGCAAGCTTATCCCTGGGTATAAAGCAGAGAGCCTTTCAGTTACAAGCATCCTGTTGAAGGCTAACCCTTCCACCCAACAGGGTTATCAGGTGTCAGAGCTGGGGGGGAGGGAAAGAGGTGCATGGCACCTGGTTGCTCCTCTGTTTCTTCTCCACCCAATTCACAGTGAGAGATGTGTCTTAATAACCTCTAAAATCATCATCTGAAGGGAGAAAACTGCCTCCTTCCTCACCAGTTCCAGTACAGGGACTCGGAAGTGAGTCAACCCACCGAGAACAGGCACCTTTATCAGAACCGTTGTGCAGCATTTTTGTGTGGAATCTCAAGTGCCTCTGCAATACCCAGTAGAGACACTGAATTAAACCCACACTAATTCAGCTCTATCAGATAGGACAAACATCAAGAGCTATATTAATTAAAAACTTTCCCCCAACACCTGTACTTAAGGACACAGAAGATTCTCTTGTCACTTGAAGTAGCTGAAGCAAGACGTCTGTTTCTAAGAGATGTCCTGACACACAATGCTGAGCTCTGAAGTGAAAATTACTTGATGAAATTCCATTAATTCAATAGAAATATTTGGATAGGCAGCAGTTTCCCAGGGGAAGTGTCTAGGTATTGTTTTAATATAATTCCCAACCCCTCTGCCCAGATCCAGCCAGTTAGTTCTGTGCTGGTTTCAGATGGTGGAAGGACAAGGGGGTAGCCCAGGTGCCTTCTGGATTATGAGACAAAAGGGGAAACCCATGTCAGTCCATTCCATGGCTCGAGGCACTCCAGGAGGGAAAACAAACACCTCAACTCTCCCCCAGCCACCCAAGCAGCCAAGGAGGGAGCCATGCTACACTAATACCTGAGGAACATCCATCCACCCAGCTCACAGCCTGGCTTACCAGCACATGGGAGCAGGAGTGAGTAGGGAATGACAGGACAAAGCCCCAGAAGCTGGAAAGGGTACAGTGTCCAGCACAAGATTCCACAGAGACACATGGACTCAGACAAGGAGAAGCAGCCACACAGCAGGGCTGGGAACAGTTCTGGCCAGAGAAGGAGACAGGGAGGTAACAAGGTGCCTGGGAAAGGAGAAGGGTTGCATAGGCTCTCCTCGAAGAGGGGAAAGCCCACCACTTCTAGGAGGAAGTATCAGAAATTTATCGTAGTGGCAAAAAAAGAGCCAACAGGTATATTTACAACCCCCTGGTGGGCAGGGTAAAGGCTGATGTCTGTTTCTATTGAGCAACCAGCCATGTACAGATGGGGTCACCTGCTGTGGCTACTTGATATCCACCTCTTTCTCACAGCTAGAAACTTGCCAGCCTTCAGCTGAGACAGCCTCCACTGAGACTGAGATACTCATTTCAAGCTCTCCTGACTGCACATCCCCTTCCCTTGGGGTCAAAGATGACTTTCTACACAAGACACAACACCCCCCCATCCTTCTTCCTGCACACAGGGCAGTTACTGCAGCTGCCCAGAGTAGGCAACTGGGATCATCCCAGTCACCCAGGTCTATCTGATGGTCATAGCTCCCTCCACTCTTTGGCATGCCAGAGAGGCTGAAGAAGCAAAGCTTAAAGCAGGACCTTGGAAATCTCCCCCAGGATACTGTTAGGAAGAGGGTAGTTAGTGTCTCCAAGACATTCTTGGGAAATCCAAAAGAATTAATACATTTTGTGGGAAAAAAAGAAATCCAAGTCTGGTGAAGGAGTTGGAGAAAAACTGCATAAAAGTTGTGCAGATGAGCCACGCAATAAGTGAACCCACTCTGAAACAGAGGGCCCTTGAAGAAGGAGCCATAAGGCTGTGACTGTGCCCTTTTTATCCAGTGTAAGAGGACACAGTCTGGCACAGAGCATTATAGCTTGGCAAGGGAAGAGGGACTAGTCCAACTAGAAAAACAAGGAGGCTCTGGTGAGCTGGAATCTCTCTTTCCCTAGTGGCATTCAGTCAAGTCTGATTTTTCAAGAGAGCACAAAGGGAATACTCACAGACACTCACAGGAAGCCAGTCAAGGAGCAAAGACCTTTCATCATCAGTTCCTCTGTCCCCCCCCAGCTCCACCCCAGAAGACATTTTCCAGACTTTCCAGTCAGCCCTGAGATGTTGACTGGTGCACCAGCTTCATCAGCTCTCTGGCATGATCTGGCTGCATTCCCTCCCACCTTCAAAGAGATAAGAGTCAGGAATGTTGTTCACACAATGGGTGTTACTATTCAAATCTGGGAACCAAAGCAAACATTGAGCATTTGCTGCAGGTCCCAAGGAAATCACAATACCACTTCCATATGGAAGCAAAAACAGTTTTCCTGGTGAAACACCAGCTCTGAGAAAAACTCCTTTCTGGGTCTTTCTGGAGACAAATGGAGGAGGGCTTCATCAGGAAGGAGTCAGAGAAGGGAACACTTGGCAGGGAGTTGCACTAACTCAGGTAATTTGAGTGCTTCTGATTATCAAAGATGATTCACTTCTGTTCACTTTGCACCAAGTGTTGAGAAAGACATTGCATTTATCTGCATTGACTCACTGTTTCACAACATGAGCTTCAGGTATCGTTCCTACTATGACAATGGGAAGGCTTGGACATCCAAACCCTGACACCAGCCAGGGAAAGACTGCAAAGGGTTTTGGTAAATCCAGACAAATTAGAAAATGTGATAAAGAACTCAAATCTCTCCTCCTCTATCATAGAGTTGCTGTGAAGATGCTGAGAACAAAAAAGCAAATGTTTTGAGACAGCTGTCTGCCAAGATATCAAGAGGACACATGTGTCTGGAAAGATTGCTTTGATTTTTATCACCACAAGATGAGTTCTGCTGTTATAAAATCAGACTTACAAGGAACACACTGTTTCATTTCTGTATGGAGTTGCTTTCGATAAGGTTACAGACAATTCTCAGTCTCATGCATCCTTGTTAAATGGAACACCTGGAACTAAAACCACAAAAAGTCAAACTTATGGCAGGGATCATTTATATAAGCAAAGAATTAATAAAATTTGAGAGAGGAACATAGAATTTAATGGTTGAATTAAGGACAGCTCTAAAGAAAAGTTACAGGAATGAAGGAAAGACAACACAGTTCTATGTATGTTTGTTATGCTGTTACTTATCAGGCACAATTAAGATGCCCTGATATAATGGTTCTCACTGCTCAACCTGCACTGGTATTCACTGTCACTACTGTCAGAACCCAGAGAGGAGATGGGGTTTCTAAAGCATTGGCTTCCATTCAAGCATCTAAACTGACAGCCACGTTCAGAGGAAATCTAACTGCATTGGACACTGTCTGAAAGAACTCCTTAGCTAAAATGAGTGTTTCTTTGCCAAAGGCGGCACGTGTTTTTTTAAAAAATGAAGGAATGGAGTGAGATGAAGGGATACAACTGTACTCAATGATGTGTTATTCCTTAGACTCTTCCTCAGTCCTTGCCTTCCTTCCCCCTCAGCAATACACAGTGTCTTCTTGGTCAGGGAGAACATTCCCTCTCCAAGGTCCTATATGAAAAGCTGAAAAGCCTGCAGTTATTAGGTAATAGTTGTAAAGTGGTAGCACCTAAGCAAACGCAGCTTGTGTATGACTCTATACATATGGATATGCACCAGAAGCACATCCTGGGAAATCTGGCATGGGTCCCAGTAGACAAAGAGAGCAGAAAGAGAACAGACACATACAGAGAAGAGGACAACTTGACTGAGATCACTGAAGCCTCAGCAGTAGAGCTGTGAAGAGATGCTAGCACTGCCAAGTCCCTACACAGTACCCTACTTCTCCAGAGCAATGTCCAGCACAGCTCAAATTTTGTTGTGGACAAGTGACATTGCCCTAAATTAAATTACAGTGGGGAGCAAAGCATTGTCCTATTAACTGGGTATCTGTGCATGGTTGCCAAACAAGGAGGTAAGAGATATGCATCAGATTCTGATGAATGAAACACAAAAAAGATACAAGCACAATCACATGCTTATTGTTGTATAGAGGTGAACTCTGTAATTAGCATCTCTGGGGTAGTGTCTCAAAGAGAAAACAAGAAAGGAAATTGCAATGTGTCTATTTATTTCCATAGCTACTGTATGACTGAGAGCCACTCAGCAACCTCTGCTATTTGTAGGAGTGTTTCCCAACAAAACATACCAAAGGCGCAGGAGAAGGGTTTGTGTGTTGTTTTCTCAACACACAGTAACAGCCCAACAGGTAGAGTTCCCCACCCTGCAAAGGAGAGGGTGTAAAAGAATGCTTTCCTTAGAGACAATGGGACATAAATCACAAAGCCAGGCTCAGGGCATGGAAAGAGAACACACACAAATAATGAGCTGATTAGAGCCTGCTACTAAAAACACCAAGGTTGTGTGTTCAATCACTGTATGGGCATTTCACTTAAGAACTGGATTTGACGATCCTTGTCAGACCCTTTCAGCTGAGAGTATTCTGTCATGCTATGATCAGTGATAATAGGAGGAAGCTGAGGTTATTTTAAATATCTACTTCACCACTGCAGAGATAGAGAGAAGTGACAGGCTAGAAGATGCCAAGTGGCAAGTGCCTGGTCCGCCAGGCATGATCATGCCTCTCCTGCTATCCATTTCCCAGGTCTGCCCACTGGGGGACTGAGGGTATACCAGACCCTGTGGTCTCCGAGTGTGCTGGTCACATTAATGACTCTTGCATTATCACACAGTCCTTAATGGAAAGGCACAATGATCCAAACTTACCAGTCTCTCAACCCTCTCGCTCAGGTCTCTAAACCTTCCTGAGGATTGTCTGGAAAATTCATTATTGTACCGGATGTTGGTGATTTTTACATTGGCACTGTAATAGAACAGCTGCTGATCTGTAAGGGAAAGAAGAGGAACAGGCAATACTCAAAGTACCAAGATCAATGAACTTTAGAGAAACACCTGGCACTGACTGATATCCTGACATCTAGGGAGTGGATGAGCCTTCACCTGTATCCAATCCATTCAAACACAGCTTCCAAAAGCTAGGAGCAATCACTCAATTCAGTTAGGTGATCTAATCCAAGTTTTCCTAGCAGTTACATTTCTGGCCAACCAGCAGCACTTGGGACTCACACAGAATCACAAGCTGCACCTTTCTGCTTAGTTACATTCGTTCCTGGCCTGTCCACTCAACACCAAGCCGTGGCAGGAAGCTGCTAGTGATCAGGGAAAGGGAACAGAGAAACATCCCAGAGAGACATCAGAGGCATGCAGAAGGCTCTGTTTGCCACTCATGTAAGGGAGACCAGACACTTGTGTGTTGACTTCATCCCAGAAACAGATCATGAGAAAAATGTGAAATGAGTGAAAGTAAATGAAAACCAACAGAAACCACAGCCCTGAATCACCCTGCAGAGCAGGAAATGTTCCTAGGAGATCTGCAAAGATGCTAAATGGGGAAGAAAAGAGAGCTCTAGAGAAGCCAGTGTTTTTTCCCCAAATAAACTTTAGATAGACTGGTGAAAACTCCCAGCATCATTTGGCCCAACAGGCACAGAGGAAATTCACTAAGCATAGGAATAGTGATACATTATGCAAAACTTACCATATGCCAGAAAATAAACTAGGAGACCAATGGTAATAGCTGCTGCCACTGCTGTTCCAATAACGATTACAGCGATTTTCCAGGGCTCAAGATGTCTTATTTTGATGGCTGACTGATGAATTCTGAAGAAAAATAAGAACAAAGGGAGATTATTAAGAGATCCTTTTCTATTTAAGGCCCCCATCTCCCAACAAAAAAAAAAAAATAAGCTAAAGGTTTCTTCCTCAACATTAGTTGATTCTTCCCAGCAATATTAATTGACTTCTCACCCAACACCCTTGAAAATGAAACCATGACACAAGACTACTTTGAAATAGCTCTTGGGATGTGCTAGAAGTCAAAGAACACAGACAGGTTTGAGGGCAGAGACCTCAAAGACTGGCAGGTTTGAGGGTTTTAGGTATTATTAGCACCAAATCAAATAGGAGTCCCACTAAGATTCTTATGTGACTCCCGACTAGAAATTTGCAAGACTAAAACTTATTTTTCAGCTAGGTGAATTTTCACACAGCAATATATATAGCTTACTATTGGTTAAGCAAATCAGTTATCAGACACACTGGCACCTTTGCTCCCAAAACTGCTTTGTGCAGTAAAATTGGTAAAAAGCACCCCATACTTTGTATAGTACCTATCTATACATTATTCCAGCTGCTCAGTCCATTTCAGCCTTCAAAACAGAGCTGAACAAAAAAAGAGAAAGAGATTTCAGAGGGCCAGCCTGTGTTTCCTGTCTCATTCAGACTGAAACTAAACACAAAGGCAAGTACTGCTTTCAGCATTATTTGCTGAAGTGATAGAATGACAGGGAAGGGCAAGGACATGTGAGCAGGAAGCTCACCAGATACTTCTCTCTGCTGTGCTCTTAATTATGTGGGTACTAATCCAAATTAACTCATGGAAAGTCAATGGACAGTCAGTATTATTTAAAAAACTCCCTGAGAAAAAAGTTGGTTGTCTATAAACTCAAAGACCCTTTAAGAACCGTAAAGCCATTTTTCTATTATCAGCCATTACAAAACACAGAACAAGAAGCCACTATTTTTGGTAAAGAGTCCTTTATTCTGTTTCAGACACCTTACTCATGCAGACATGCACACCTGAGGGTTAAGGTACAGCCTACCTCAGAAAAGCAGGCTGCAGGGATCCTCTCCCAAGGGTGTGAGGCACCTCAATGAGTTCCCACACGCAAAGTACACACAGCTCACTTCCAGAACACACACCTCATGAGCCAGAAGTTTAAATACATTCAAATAAGTTGAAATAATTGCAAGTGACCCCTGCAGCTGTGTGCAGGAAAGGGACAGCAAGCAACTGTGCATGGCTCATAAATACCAAAGCAGATCCTGATATCTCACTCTAATTCCATTGCGATGCCTTACAATTACAATCGCATTACTTTGGCTTGGAAAACAACTGACTCAGGCCAAATATCATAATATGTGATTGAATGAAAATGGGAGTAATAATTTGTCACTTGGATCTGTTCTGACTTGTTCTGCATGTCCTAGTTAGTGTTTCCTTCCCTCCTGATATCCTGTATAACAGCCATTAACCTCTCATCAAGTTTGCGTCAAAACTCATTTGTGACTCCATAGCAAAAAAAAAACCACCCCCAAAATGCCAAATAAAAAACAACAACCAACCAACCAACCAAAAAGACCCCCAAAAAACAAAGACTGAAATTAAATAGTCCTGTTAACAGTTCAGAGATGAGCACCTCCAAAATTATTTCTGAGACTATTGTATGAAAATTGCCTTAAAACTTCAACTGCAGAAATGAAAAATATGGAAGTATAAAAAGTCAGGACTCTACCTCACTAACAAGAATATTTCTAAGTTGTAGCTTTTAGGTGAAATCATAAAGTCAGTGGTGAGTTCAATGTGCGTTTGTTGTTTTATGGTTTGTTGGGGTTTTTTTCCCTCACTCCAGGTAATAGTCGTTTGCATGGCTTCTATGCTTTGCAAATGAGTCTATTATGTTTGAAATGAGACTGAGTTACAAGAAAAGCCAACAAAACAAACACAAAAATGCATTTAACTTAGGTCAACCTACTCTTGTCTTCTTGTAGATACTCTCATTTAAAAAGCAATTGTCTTGATTAGGCTGCACAGAAGGAAAACACTCGGAAGGTCTTTCAGCTATAATGATCCTGGCATAACCTCAAACCAAAATGCTGGGTTGGAGAAGCCCATTTGAAAGGCTGAATGCCTTCTCTGCACCACAGCAGGGTAGGCCTGAAGAAATTACTGCCTATCATATCAGTGAAACAGCAGTTTCAGACCAGAAGTAACATGGCTGGGACACAGTTAAATAGAGTACTATAAATCTGAAATCTTTTCAGCATTCTCTTGTATATAGTGTAAAATTTTTTGTAACTCTTATTCTTTATTTCTTCTATTTCAAGTTCCATGTTATCATTAACAAACAGAAGCCCCAGTCCACAACAGTTACTCACACATGTAAATTCTACACACACACATGACTTTCACCTAATTCATTAAACCTGTTTGAGAACATCATTTCAAAGAGGTGCAGAGGGGTCTCAGCACCAGCTTCTAAACGGAATTTCCTCAAACAAGAAGCTGTTTGACAAATTCATCTTAGAAAGTCACTTAACAGAGAGAGGAGGTGTTGTTTGGGACTTGGATGTCTTTTTTCTTGATTTATCCTAAACTTTCCCCCTTCCTTTTATATATAAACAAGAAACAGCTGTTAAATTTTATCCTCCACTCCTAATTTCTTTTAAAAATGAAAATTGGTTTTAAAAACAAAAGGTATTTTTGAGCAAAACATCCTTGGTTAGGCTGTACCATCTGGATAAACATCTTGAATAGACATGCTGCAGACAAAGGATTTCTAATCCAGGTTTTCAAAGATATCTGTGAGACAAATCCACAAAGATTACTGAACTGATTTTTTTTTATTGCCATTAACTTTGAACTTTATTACTGCTTTGCTGTACCTTCTAAGGTTCATTCCTTAAAAATTAATAATTTTATCTGGTATGTCCCACTGTGTAAACTTGAACAGTACTTAGAGGGATTCAGTGCACACAAGAGAAATAACTATGCCAGAACTGAAACAACTGAGACCCATGTGATGACCTGTCAGGGCTTGAACACTCTGGAGAGACCTGATAAAAGTTGAACGCTGTGAGTTTATTTTTCTCAGACCAAGAGTCAAGCAGTCTTTGCTTACTCCATGGGAGCGATGTGCTCAAAGTGAGGGAACAGGGACTGAAGCCTGGAAATGCACGCTGAGATTAAAAACACTCCAGCTGGGAAAGTCACTGAAGTCCTCCAGAGTAGAAGTGGGAATTTTATGCCTGAACCAAACACTTGAAGATGAAAGCTCCCCACCAGTCTCAGAGGGCTTTCTGACAAGGTCCCTTCTGCTTGCAGCTTAAGTAGCCCTTCCCTCTTCCCCAGAAACTCTGCTCTTTCCCAGGAAACCATGCCGGTGCAGTAATCTTAAATGCACTGCAAACAAGGACTGGATTTCGTCTTTTGACAGAAGACTGCCAAGTCTCAGATTAAGATTTTTCCAATGAGGAAGAGGAGTGAAACACTTGCTGGCAAAGAGAAACAACAAAAACTGCCATAGAATTGTTTACACTGACATAACAATTTTACTTCTTTGTCCTCTCTTGGTTTCCTAGTAATTCCCAACATTGTCTCAGCTTTTTCAACTGACATTCAGCTGACATTTTCCCAGAAATACCCACTGAGACCTTTCCTGAACAGTGTGATTTGGAGCCCTGCATTCCATACTTGGGTTCCTTCACATCATACACAAAGAAGCCTTTCAGGAACCTTTTCCTCAACAAGGAGCTCACACCAATGAATACAGAGCCAGAGAGATCCCTCCTGTTATGCATTTTAGAAGGCATAAGAATGACACAGTTAATTATCTCTGACTTTTAGTAACAGAATAGTATCAAAAGAAAAATGTTAGCCTCAAAGAAAAATTAAAAATATTGCCTAATATTCTAACTTAGGTTTTTAAGGATGTTTAATAAACAAACTATAAACATTGCATTAAATATATCATAAATGCAGTTGCCTCACTGCAGCCTGAAACTCTTAGTTTACAGAAGAAATTAGTGTCTTTTACCTACTGAAATTTAGATTCACTTCTTGCAAAGAAGCAGCATTAAAACTTGAGTGTCAAGTCAAACTGTCTGCTTCAGAGGAAAAGCCTCAAAGGTTTTCCTCACCAGGGCTGGAAGCACGCTTGGACACCAGTGGAAGACCTCCATTACTTGCAGTGAGCTCTGTGTCAGAGGCAGTGTCCAGCTAAGTCAGCATGCACCAGGAAAGAGAGCACAGGCCCTGCTTTGGCACGCACTCACTGGCAGTGGCTGCTCAAGAAAGGTGCTGACAGGACAGACTGATGAAAAGCCAAACCCAAAACAGTCACCTAGAGATGATCTCTTGTGGGCTATTACACGTCCTTTGCTTTTAGTCCTTCCTATGAGAGGCATGCTTAGGTTGACAAAATTTCTCCACTGTTTTAGGATACATAGAGTACCTATCTCTTAAGGTGCTTTGAGAAAAAAAAAA
>VZSE01009002.1:9085-22537 GCA_013398275.1 Promerops cafer
GGGAATTGGTAAAAACGTATATAAAGACATGCTTCTTGGAGTTAAGGTGTGCTTCTTGGCTGAATGCCGAGGCACCCGGCCATATTAACCATTTGCTTTATGTCTGTCTCCTATTGTCTTTATTCTTATTAAACCTTTTATATTTTACCAGAAGTGAACCACGTTTTTCACATGTGAGATGGACAAACAGCTTGGATCGTGACCCTGTTTAGAGCTGGCTGGGAGTTGGCCCTACTAAATCCCACTCAAGAGCAACCTCATGTTTCATGTTACCTTTCCCAGGTCCAGTGCCAGCAGATTTGTTTTGTGCTTGAGATGACCCACTGTAGCCTCCTTTGCTGTAATCTCCAGCTGCTGTTCCCTGTGTTAAGTCATCATAGCCTGCTGGTGTGTACAAGACAAGGTGTTACAGTGAGCAAGCAGTTCTGCAGATACACATGTGAAAAGCGCAGTGGTAAGCATACCTGCTCCATAGCCATGCTGCCCATAGCCACTCCCTTGCTGAAAAGGAGTCGACGTGGTGTTCATGCTGACTCCATGCTGTTTAGCAGATGCTGGAGGTACCTGGACAAAGGAAGAAAACAAAAGACTGGTAACCAGAGAATGGCACACAAAACACAAGGTCCTTCTGCCATCTAGTGGAGAAGGCACCTTCACCTTGTGGGAAATTCAATCTGGAGTTGGGAGCACTGGGCTGACATGGGACATGGCACTCATGCTTCCAGAAGTAAATTGCTGTAGTGGCTTTATGCAAGCTCCAAGTTTTCTGCCAGAGTTGCCTCCCTAATTACAGCACAACCCTCTCTCAAAACAGGCTGCGTATTTCTTTAGAATCATAGAATCATTAAGGTTGAAAAAATCTCCAAGATCAAGTCCAACCTTCAACTGAACACCACCTTGTCAACTTCTTGAACACTTCCAGGGATGGTGACTCCACCACCTCCCTGGGCAGTCCATTCCAATGCTTAACAACCCTTTCTGTGAAGAAATTCTTTCTGATGTCCAACCTGAACCTCCTCTGGCACAGCTTGAGGCTATTTCCTCTTGTCCTGTCCCTTGTTCCCTGGGAGCAGAGCCCAACCCCCACCTGGCTGCACTCTCCTGTCAGGGAGTTATATAGAGAGTGAGAAGGTCCCCCCTGAGCCTCCTTTTCTCCACACTAAATATCCCCAGCTCCCTCAGCAGCTCCTCATAGGACTTACTCTCTAGACCCTTCCCCAGCTCCGTTGCCCTTCTCTGGACACACCTCACCACCTCAATATCTTTCTTGTAGTGAGGGGCCAAGAATTCAACACAAGATTCAAGGTATGGCCTCACCAGTGCCCAGTACAGGGGAATGATCACTGCCCTGGTCCTGCTGGCCACACTATTGCTGACACAGGCCAGAATGTCATTGGCCTTCTTGGCCACCTGGGCACACACTGGGACATGTTCAGCTGGCTGCTGACCAGCACCCCCAGGTCCTTTTCTGATGGGCTGCTTTCCAGCCACTCTGCCCCAGCCTGTAGCACTGCAGGGAGGTGATGTGACCAAGTGCAGGACCCAGCACTTGGCCTTGTTGAATCTCTTTCAGACACTGACTGTAAACAGCAAATTGTCACCCACAGAATCAAATGAAACACCAACTCCTGCCCGAGTCTGTTTCATAAGACACAGTCCTACAGGGCCCTAAAACAGTCATCTACCCTTCTGCTTGGAGCATCCCTCTTCCAAAATAATATTTTCCTTCCTGAGACTCCCTGTTCTCTGACTTAATCCAGTCTCCTCCATCCTCAAAAGGATTTCCTAGGCATTCTTGGCTCTCTGACAGCTTTGGTCTCCCTTTGACTATCTGGAGGGTGCTACAGGCTTTCAGGAACACCAAGTCCAAGAGCTGCAGCTGTCTGCTCTTTACAGTAACCTGCGCAGGAATCCATGAGCTCTGGCCTTTTAAATTTCCCATTTTCTTGAGGAAGAGACTGCAGCTATTTTCTCATGCTTGCATGTTTCTGGAGATCCCTTACAGACTGGGAAAGATGACACTATTCTGCTGCCATGAGACCCCACCTGGAGTACCATATCCAGTTCTGGGGCACCCAGTACAAGAAAGACCTGTTAGAACAGGTCTAGAGGAAGGCCATGAAAATGATCAGAAGACTGGAGCACCTCTCCTTTGAAGAAGGGCTGAGAGAGTTGGGGCTGTTTAGCCTGAAGAAGAGAAGGCTCCAGGAATACCTTATTGTGGACTTTCAGTACTTAAAGGGAGCTTATAAGAAAGACACAGAAACATTTTTTACCAGGGTCTGTAGTGACAGGACAAGGGGGAATGGCTTTAATGTGAAAGAGGGTAGATTTAGATTGGACATAAGGAAGATGTTTTTCACAATGAGGGTGGTGAGACACTGGCACAGGTTGCCCAGAGAAGTTGTGGCTGCCCCATCCCTGGAAGTGTTCAAGGCCAGGTTGGACGGGGCTTGGAGAAACCTGGTCTAGTGAAAGGTGTCCCTGTTCATGACAGAGGCATTGGAATTACATGATCTTTAAGGTCCCTTTCAACCCAAACCATCCTGTGATTCTAAGATGTAGAAGGTTTGGGCTGAAGAGAGCAAAACCAGAGAGGCACACAGGAAGGGTTACAGTTTAGGCTATCACACTTACAAACATGGTTGGCCCATATTGGAATGCACTGGGAACACCGGGCACACCAGCATAATAAGGTAACCCAGTGTAGCTGTACCCCGGGGGCAGGGTCGGATTGAGGAATGGCTGCTGAGTTGTATGGTGAGTCTGAGTCTGGTTCTGCTGCGACTGGGCGAGCGTGGTAGCAGGAGCAGGGGAGGCAGAATCCCCACGGCCAAATTTTATGTCACCTGCAAAAGAACAAACTCATCAGAAAAGCTATCAAAGCTACACCAGAAGTGGAGAATTCAAAGGATTCAAAATCTCTGAATACAAGTAGACAACTACAGAAGAGAACACATCCTACACTTGAAAGCCTGCAGTTGTTCATTGGAAGCCCTCTCCCAGTCTCTGTTCCTGATGGCTACAGGGACATTGCCTGTTAGTGGCAGAGAACTCCATGCCATGGTTGATCCATTGTTAAAATGGAGATACCAGTACTTACCTATCTCACACAATATGAGCAGATTCATTATATCAGTTCATTGCAATAAAACATGCTAAAAGCAAAAGAATGGTAAATAGCCAGAGAGCCAATGGTTGTTGGGTTAAAGTGTGACTCCCCTGGAGGTTAACCTGTTTAGCTAAGCTTCATGGGCTGAAAGCAAGTTAGGATTTACAGGAAGTGATAGGCATATTTTTGTCAGTCTGTTTATTTGCCAAGCATGACTAGAGTTAATGTCTGGTTCCTCACACCACCAAAGTTCTGGAAACAGTAGCTGAAGGCCAGGAAAGCAAGACTTGCATCGTGGCCCACTTTTTTTAAGAAGTAGGAAGGGAAATTAGGTTATTACCCCAAAAGCAGACTCCCAAGAGAAATGATTATGCAGCAGAAAAACTCCTGAACACTTGCATTTTCTGGTGTCCTACAGAGCACCATGCTCACATGTTTTTAGGGAGGTGACATATATCACTCATATCTATCTCATTCCCAACTAGTATTACTTTATGTTGGTTACCAAAAACTATGACAACACTTAATATCATCGTTATAGGAATTATAACACCTATAGCTACAGTTTTAAGCTGTAATCAGATTGCAGTGAAAGAAAACCACTGGCTGAAAATCCTGGCTAGCATTAATGTTATCTTTGCACAACAATAACTGAAGAGTAAGAGCAGGAATGAACAAGGGCTTCTTAGACCACATGCTTTTGGGAATGAAGTCCATTAGATTTGGAGAGGGTGAGAGGGAGCCTGCTAGAGGCAGCTCCTGCTGAGAACATACAAGTACTAAAATAGCAGTAACAAAGGAAAGCAAGGCAGTCAAATTTCAAGAAGAATGATTAAGCTATGGAATATTTTTCAAGCACCTCTATGCGCTTGGGAAGGACACTAGACACTACCATTTAAATTTGTAACAATTTTGCACTTATTCTCAAAGGGTATCCAACTTACTCCCAAGAACTTCCGAGTCACAGATGAATTACTGACCAAAACCATGAAGAAAAAAAAAATCAATGAAAAAAAAAACCAATGTTAGGGTTGAGAGAAAGATGCTTGCTTTTGTTTGGCTAGTTTGGACTGATGGGTTTAATTGCCTACAGAAGGGGAAACTGACTGGTTTTTCAGCAACAGCCGGATGACCAGCACACCTCACTCACCATCCTCATGTTTAAATAATACTCACCTGAGTAGGGGTTGTTAGCAAGGCTTCCATCTCTGCCTGTCAAGGTTGCAGGAGCAGGGAATGTAATTCCATAGTAATCCTTAGAAAAAGACATCATAATTTTATTAATAGCTGAAATGCTGAAACCATAACAGAGCTAGACAACTCTTATGAACCCTTATAATTTTTATAATATAACCCTTTTATTTCTTATAAGCATAAGAAAATTTAAAAAGGAAGAACTAAAGGAAGTTTGGGCAGAAACTGACCTTATCATTTACAGCATAGCTGAAGGTTTACCTGTATCCTCAACTTCAAAATAAACCTATTTTACAGACCTTTTTAATATCATATACAAATACTTAATCTCTTAATGGTAAATTAAAGTCAACAACTAAACGCTTACCCCTCCCAACCCGCAGCTCTGAGCTGTCATATTCCAGCGAGACTGTGTCTGGAAGAGCAACAGACCATCAGGGGCCAAAGACCTAGGGTCAAGCCAGGACCATAATCACAATGTGGATGTAGTCTAAAGGTTTTAACATGCTCTGTTTTCTAAAAGTAAAAAACATCAGCTAGGAAAACAGCACAAATATTAAAAAAACTGTTGAAAAAGAGTTACCACCTGATGACTGGAAAATTTACTCAAACTATGTTACAAGAGAACTCAGATCAGTAGTCTCTAAAGTGAGGTGCACAAGACAATCCACTGGGGTGCATGAAGAAATTGTTTTTGGTACCATTAATAAATAAAATTCTTTAAAATTAAAAATAGAACATGAAAATAAAAAATTGTTCTCATCCTTTTTTTTATTTTAATCCTTTTTTTTTCATGTATGTTTTATAACATACATATTAGTACAATAGTATACATATATAATTTATCAATAAAAATATATTGGGAGTGCTCACAATTTTTTTTGCTGATGAGATGGTGCAATCAAAAAAAGGTGGAGACCACTGCTTTAGATCATTCTTCTACAGGAAGGTAAGAAAATCCTCACCCTAGAAAGCTCACACTTTGACAGGACATGCCAGCAAAACCAAAGCAATGTTTTGTCTCCAGTTTGGGACAAAAAGAGAAACATTTGCCCTTCCCTTTCTGGGTGAACTCCACATATGAGGCTGGTACTCTACTAAGTAATTTTCCTCCTAATTCTCATGGTTTTCTCTCCACCACCTCCAATCCATCAAAAGTGTCTTGGGTTACAGTGTAAGGTATGTATTCTATCACCATCTATATCACCTTCTGATGAGCTGTTAATAGTTGCTCGTTTGCAACAGCTGCCCAATGCACACAGCCTAAAGGGGGGCCATCTCTGCTAATGGGCCATCAAGGACTCACCAGCATGACTCAGAATTACATCATCCCATTGTGAAACTTCCCACCCTGGAGGAGGAACCGGACATTCCTACCTGTATATAATCTGGACTTGGGACACCATGATACAACCACTGGACCTCCAGAGAAGGACCAGACCTTTCTACAGGATCACTGCTTTGACAAGACCACATCCATCACTCCAATGGGACTGCTACCACCACCCTGACCAACAGGGTGTCAGGTCATATTCTGACTTTGTTGGTTTAAGCCAATGTTCCTGTAGTATTGAAATGGAGGTTTTGGGGTTCGCTTAAGTTAGCAATATGAATTAAGCCTGTAAATTTTTAGCTTGTAGAATTGTGTGCTGAATTTTAACCTTTTACTTAAGAAACCTCTGCCACGGTACAAAGGGCATAGGAAAATGCAAATTTCTGCTGCTTCCTGTGATAAAGGAAGAACTGTAACAATACCAGGAGAGGACCAAAGAATGCAGGAAACCTAGATAAAGAAGCTCCCCTGTCTCCAAGCTGACCAAAAATCTACAGACTTACCTAGATAAGCACTGAGGAACCAAAGCGCACGTACAAAGGAGAAAAGTTCAAAAGTTCGAGGAAGACCACGGCCTTCGGCCCCAGACACCACCAAAAGATCACTGTGCGACCACTACTGGGAACAACGCATGCTCAGAAGGGTGCGGATCTGATTGCCATGCGAGGCGAGGACAGGCGAGGCCAAGGGTTGAATATGCATAGGGAGGTTGCACAATGTAATGTATATGGAACACCTTTGTGAATAAATATGTGGCTCAGACCAGGGCTCGAGGCACAAGTTTTCAGGAGAGTGATCTCACTTGTGCCAGGCGCTGATAATTCATACCCACTTCATAACTATATCAGGTTGTGGAGTCTATTTATTCCGCGTATCACTTCAGTATTGCCATTTTTGTAATTGTCCTATTAAATTGTAGTTCTGACTTGGAATCTCTTGCAACATATTTGTGTGGAGTTAATTCCTCCTGCTGGCTTGCCTTCAAACCAGGACAAAGAGTTAATGCTTTAACTATTTACGTATCAGTTTTCACAGTCTTCAACATTGGAAAAGGATCCTCCTCCTTCATACCCCTCTCTACAAATTCCCCAGCACCTTCTGCCTTGCTGCATTTCTGTGCATCTCTCCCATCTCCTAAACCCAGTCCTCCATCACTGAACATGAAACCATCTGTCAAGGATTTAGTATTGCAGGTGTTTTCTGTAATTTGAAACTGCATCATATTTCATCCTCCTTTCCTTCCCAGGTAATTCCACCTCAGCATCTCCAGCATGAATCACTTAGCAAAACAACCAAATTCATAATAAAATCTTTGCAGGTTACTCAAAAGCAGCACTCCCATCTCCTTCTAAGGAACATCCTAACACAAAAAGCAGATTTGGAGAAGAGATCTGAACAGGATTCATTGGACGTGAACTGGAACTGACACAGTAGCATTTTTTCCCTATATAAATCAGAAAAAATATAACCAAATCCACATGAGAACAGGATCTAAGGATTGCAATTATTACCACTGCCCCTCAGGTAGGGGATGTGCTGGTTTTAGCCAGGGTAGAGTTAATTTTCTTCCCAGTGGCTGGTATGGGGCTATGCTTTGGATTTGTGCTGAACACAGGGTTGATAATATAGAGATGTTTTTGTTATTGCTGAGCTTACACAGAGTCAAGGCCTTTTCTGCTCCTCCTATGGCCATGCTGGGGAGGAGGCTGGGGGTGCGTGGGAGGTTGGGAGGAGACACAGCTGGGACAGTTGACCCCAACTGACCCAAGGGATATTCCAGACCATGAGACATCATGCTCAGCATATAAAGCTTGAGGAAGAAAGAAGAATGGGGGAGGGGGACGACACATTTGGAATGATGGTGTTTGTCTCCCCAAGTACCCATTTACATGTGATGGAGCCCTGCTTTCTTGAAGGTGGCTGAACACCTGCCTGCCCATGGAAAGCAGTGAATTAATTCCTTGTTTTGCTTTGCTTGTGTGTGCAGCTTTTGCTTTTCCTATTAAACTGTCTGTATCTCAACCCACAAGTTTTCAAGGTTTTACTCTTCTGATTCTCACCCTGAGCCCTCTGGTGGGGGAGTGAGCGAGCAGCTGCTTGGGGCTTGGTGCCTGGCTGGCGTTAAACCACAACAGGAAAACCACATCAGCACTGAATATCCCTATCCCACACACCTGTGCATACACACATTCAAAACAAAAATCATTAGAAAATACAAGTGCAAACCAGTTATCTTTACATTTCATTCCCACCCATAGGAAGACATCAGAAGAGATACTCTGCTCATCAGACAACATGGGTATTTCTTGACCCACAGAAGGCATGCAGGAGAAGGTGCCTAAAGTCAAAACTGAAATATCAGGAATAGACTCAAAATGCAAGACAGAAAAGGACTGAAAAACAATAAGTGTTCTGATGTAATAGAAGTAAGTTCCACCAAGCAGCTCGCTAGGTACCACACACACCAGCTAAGGCATTTATAAGATCTCTACTACATAGGCAGCCTGCAACAGACTAACAGAAAAGATAGCATATCCCAATGTAATATACACCAAAAGTAAAACAAACAAACAAAACCCCCAAAACACAACACAGTGAGAATTTACAGCATGAACATAGGCAGTAAGAAATTGAATTAAATTTTAAAAGACATACACACACTCCTCCCCCAACTCACTGTATCAGCTGCTACCAGTACCTCTCACTACTGGAAGCTTCCCAGGAAGCAGTGACAACTTGCACTTGGGACTCAGCCCACTTTCACTTTCCAGATGTAAACAGACCAGCATGTCAAAGACAAATATTTCTACCAGTTCCTGCCTCCCATACATCTAATGTTGCCTAATTTCCACAACAAATTCAAAACACAATAAAAATACCCTAAAATCCAGAAACCACAACCATTGCATGAATAGTTGATGGAAAAACCTTCACAACATTTATGCATTTATTTATAAGTATCAACAGACTGAGGAGAAACTGGGGGGGAATGACATATGACCCCAAAAACATTCTTCAAGATATTTGCAGAGAGAGGAAACACTCTTCCATCAGCAAGGCTGTAGATATTATAGGGAAAGGTGGGGAAAAAAAAAAAAGAAGACCAACAAACTAAAAATGTTTTTCAATAAGAAATAAAAGAAAACATACATTAACTCATATATACAAATAATAAGAGCATGAAATAAGAAAAATAGATGTTGGTTGACCAACTTGAAAATAAAACCAAGCAAGACCATTCACAAAAGAGACAAAAAGGAAACCCTAAAACTCATCCCCAGTACAGCTACCCCAAAAACCTCTGCCACCATGCTTTCATCACCCACTGAACCATAACAGCACAGTGTAGAAAACTGCCAGACTTGTTGTGTCAAAATGTGGAGAATTGATGAGACTAGTTGAGCAAGAACGTGAGCTGAGCCACTTGCTTATCTTGCACCTGGCTTGAGCAAGGGCATGCTTGTCTTAACAATTGAATGATGTCTGGGGTGAAGCAAAGGCCTCAGCTTGATGTCTCAATGAAGCTAGAAAAACAACCACAGAAGCCTCACAGGAGAGCATCCATGCCTCTCTACCAGACATTAGCCTCATACTCCCTTATCCACACATAACAAGTCTTGTTAGAAGTTTATAAACTATGACCTAGTCTCATCTCCTCAAGATTATAAATCTGGTCCTTTGCAAACACTTGGTGGAGAGGAGAAACACCTCTTGAAGAGGAGACACTTCACTGATTACTGGGCAGATTGACAGTTCTGACTCATTTTCCTTTCTCCCTTAGCAGGGATGCCTCTTTCAGTAAGAAATTGCATTTAGCAGATGACACCCGGGTGAAAGTAAGCTTATTTAAATGTGAAGTTAAGCTTAGTGAACTGTGAATTCTTAGCTTAATTAATCATTGGCTAGCCTTAGGATATTTAGCATTAACACAGCAAGAGCATTTATCAACAGCAATTCTGAATCTGTCACCTCAACAAACTATCTATATTGGACTTTGTGAAACTGTCTCAGTGAAAGTCCTTGAAGATGTTCTGTCAGGCAAAAGTCAAATCCATACTCTTAATGCAACACACAGGAACCAGGCTTCCCCCGCACTTCAACAGCAGCCCTCAGGAGAAAGTAAACAGAAAGCAAAACTGAAAATGTAAACAGAAATGCTGTCTAGATGATGATGAAAGGAGAGCCACAGAACCATATAAAGTTGGCTGCCCAGAAGCAATCCAAGCACAGCATTTACCCTCACCCACCACCAAGCCTTACCAGGCTCCTGCCATGCAGCACCCACAGCCCTGCCTGCAGCATGGTTCCCTAGCGCTCCTACTCCTCCTGCTGCCTTTTGCCGCAGCCCTTGCTTGCCACCACCTGCATCTCTGTGATGTCACCTTCCCCCGGGACAGCTCCCAGCCCACCACAGCCCTGCCACCACCACCATGTGCCATTTGCCTTCGACATCCTCCTCCACATCAACCACCCTCAGCAAGCTGTCGCCACTGCCCCCCACAACCTCCAGCACCTCTTGTACATCCTCAGCAGTCCCAGCACTCCCCAACACTGGGATACCCAGGCATGGCAGGACCTCCTCAACAACCTCCAGCATTACATCCACCACCTGGAGCAATGCATGCCAGCCAATGGCATGCTCTTTGAAGGTCAAGGGCCTCACAACCTGCCGTTCAGTATCAACAAATACTTCGGGCTCATCCAGGACTTCATCTGAACCCACAACAACAGCACCTGCCTCTGGGACCATGTCCAACTCAAAGCTTGCGTCTGCTTTGAATGTGTGGATGCACTCATGTGGCAGATGAAGAGTCAACCAGCTCCTGTCCCCCACCAAGCACACCCACATCAAATGCCCATCTCCAGTCAACATTAGCAGCCACAGATTGAGTGGAGGCAACAGCAGCAAGGGCTGGGATTGCTCAGCACTGCTCATACCTTTTCCAGTCAGGCACCTCTGCCAACAGGGAAACAGGCATGACCACAGTGAGGCTGGGGCCAGGCTGCGACACAGCCCATGCAGTGGAGAAAATTGCTGTGCTGTAAGGAGAAGGCCATCATACATATGCGTGAAGGGCAAAGACAGAGTCTCCACAGGCAAGCAGGGATGAGCCTCCCTCCTGCAGCCCATCCCACTGATGCCTCCTGCCCTGGTTGAAGGCTCTAGACAGCAGGCCACTCTCAGGGACCCACCATAGTCCTCCAAGTCCACAGGCATCTCCCACTGATGCTGGACCCTCAAGCACACACTCACCCAAACAACATGCTGCCTGCCCTGCACACTCTTCCTCTTCTACTACCACCCCTCTCCCTTCCAAACTGTCTCCCACTGCCAAGATATGAAAGCCATCTCCACCACCCCATCACAATCATTCAGCAATGCTACAGCACTGCTTGGGGCCAAGCAGGGTGGCATGGACAAAGTGCACCTGAAAGAGGCAAGGAGGGGGCCCACCAAGGCCTGGGGAGATTTGGACAAGGAACAGCACCTCAGTGCTACCAAATCCACCCAAGAAACACCAAAAAGCCAAAAAAAGCATAGGAGACACACTACTCATTGTTCCTACAACAACCACAACTGGCTCAGGATGCTCCTGCCTGTGGTCACATACCAGTGGTCAGGGGGATCTGCCTCACTACATAAAATACATTGGCCTAGGCCTTCCTCACCCCAACACATCATTAGCAAACCAAAAGATACACCCCTCAAACACTACCACCCAACATGGCTCAAACCAACCAGTACAGACAGGCCAGAGCAGTGTTCCACATGAAGGAAACTGCTCACTCACCACCAGCATCAGCTGCTCCTTCACCTTCTGTGGCAGTTTCAGTTCGAAACCAGGTGGAAACACCAATTTTGTGCAGTGTTTTTGGTTTGCCAATTTTTCGTTTCCCAGCCAACGCACCAAATAATGTGGTGGGTTGAGCGCTGGCCAAATGCCAATGCACTCACCCGATTTACTTACTCATTTTCTGCTGTGAGATAAGAATTAACAGGAGAGCAAAGCAGGCTCAAACTTTAGAGGGTATAAAGAAAACTTTATTGACAGAACTAAATGAAGAATAATAAAAATCAGAATAAACCTTTAAAACACTTTTCCTCCCCCCCCAACTCCTCTTTCTTTTCCCACTGACAACATACAGAGACAAAACCTGGAATTTTCAGTCAGTTTACCACCTCTAAAATAGTCTTTCTTCAGTTAATTTAGGGAGAGGAATCTCTCTTGCCATGCCATGGAGACTTCTCCACAAGAAACAGTTCTCTCATGGTTTTTAATTTCCACAAATAGCAGCCGCCCGGGAATCTGCATTCATGAAGTACCTCCCATCTTTCACAGCCTCCCCACAGCTGCGTTCCTGGGCCATGTCAACTTATAGGAGTGCCATTTTTAAGGATGAGCTGTTCTAGCATAAAAACAAAAGTTCTTTTCATCCATCTCTGGGAAACAGAGGTTTTCTTCTTCCCTTCCTGGGGCAAGGTTTCTCGTCTCTCTCATCTCTCTCATCTCTCTCATCTCTCTCATTTCTCTCATTTCTCTCTGTTCAAACTTCTCATTTGATCACAGCTACTGCAACATCTACTTATTTCAACACTGGTGCCTCTGTTCATGGCTGTGGTTAGAACGCTACATCCCTCCAATGCATTTAATGAGTTACAGGGAAAAAGAGTCTGATGTATCAATTATATTCCTCTCCATAGCCTTACAAGAGAATTTCAGCCCAAGACTAAGGCATCTCCTCATTCTCCTCCCATCTGGAATTTGACTTCTTCTTTACTGACCTCAGTGTCTCATGTTGTCTTCTACGTGTCTCCACTCTTTTCTTTCACTCGAGAGAGGATCGATGTTTTGCAAGTTTCATCTGTGCAGTGAAAGAGTTATCTTGCCCAGGCCTGTGTGTGGTCATGTGATCTCTGACAGGCTGGGGCCGGAGCTGTTTATGATGAAAGTTTCTTCAGTGGCCACACTGGGGGGGGGAGGAGTGTCTAGGATCTCAGCAGCCAGGCTAGGACTCAGCTGCAGCATGCCGGAGCCCCACAGCCTCCCCTCCCCCCGCCCAGCCACCATGCTGGGAGGGGGAGAGGAAACTTTTCTCTCTAAAAGCCAGAAGAAAGAGAGTTTTTTCCCAGGCTTGCCGGTCTTTAAAATGTGAATCTCACAGAGGTAGATCTAGCTTTATTAATGGTTTAACAGGTTGTCAATTCTCAGAGCTAGCCAGCTATTGGTTTTGCTAGGCACAGAGGAAGCTCTTAGCAGCTTCTCTCCCCCTTCAGTCTTGGAACCAGCTTTAAAGGTGCAGAACTTAATATCCAGCACAAACAGAACAGATGACTGAAGATACAAGCATCATAAAGTCACCCCAGGACATTCCACCCCTTATCCCCATATCATCAGCTTACTACCAAAGCTAATATATATTCTAACTCTACAAACACATACATCATACATACACATATATATACAGTATACAACTATATACAGTCAGTGGCAGTAACATTCAGAAAAGTGATATTTACACATAGTTCTCATCCAACAATCAGATCTCCCTGAGGTACACATCGTGTTGTTCCATCTCTCTGCATTATCCACCATGTGCAACCTCGTCCCTGAGCAAAGACAACCCCACAGAAGTGTTTGTCTGCACTCGAGGCAGAATTGAACCAAACTGTCTTTCCTAACAAACCTCTGACATGCACCACCTGGGACCTTGTCTCCATCTACTGTATGCAGGGGCTCAGATTGGGCAGGGCCTGCTCGGTTGGTGGAGCCTCAGGTGTTAACTAACCAGGTGGCCTTTGCTAGATGCTGCT
>VZSE01009003.1:0-14557 GCA_013398275.1 Promerops cafer
GCCAGATAATCTGCTCTTCATTTAGGAGGGCTCCCCAAGAATAAGTATCACTGTGTGTCTCCCTTTTTTGTTAAAAGATACAACCCAGCCTCTGCGCTTGAGCTTGTAGAATGGGGTATGGGATGTGTTCTAGGCTGAAGTCTGATTTTAGCATTCTTACGATAATTATTTCTATTTAATACCAGTTTCTTGTTGCTCTGAGGGACCATCACTCTACATGAGAGTGATAACCCTTTGAAAGGGCAGCCTGAGAATAAATCATAAATCCAAACCTCAGTTGTCTTCCAGCCCAAGTGAGAGAGAGGGGAATACCAGGGAGGTGAGTGGCTACCAGCTTTGGGGGAATTCTGCACCAGCTGGGTTGTTCAGCCAGGAGGAGGCTCAGGGGAGACCTCACTGCACGACTTCCTGAGAGTGAGGGGGGGGTCGGGCTCTGCTGCCATGTCCCAAGGGAAAGGAGGAGAAGAAATGGCCTCAAATGGCACCAGGGGAGATCCACATTGGAGATCTGAAAAAAATGTGCCCTGGCAGAGTGGTCAGGCCTTGGGCTGAGCTGCCCTGGGAGGTTTGGAGTCACTGTCTGTGGGAGTGTTCAGGAGGAGTCTGGATGTGGCCCCTGGGGACAGCGTTTGGGGGGATGCTGGTGCTGCTCCAGTGCTACAGGATGACCTTGAAGGTCTCTTCCAACCCTGCTAATTCAGTGATTCTGTGACAGCTGCGGCACTCGGACACCAGGCTCGGTTTGTTTCCCCAGCGCTGCGTACCCAGAGCGAGGAAGGGCTGAGGCTGCATCGCCTGGAGTCGAGCCCCATCTGCCGGGAATTTCAGCGAGTCACCGCAGCCACGGCACGCCGGCAGCCTCTTCCCCGCCGTCCTGCCCTGTCCCCCTCCTGCCTGCGCTCCGCAGGGGATGCTTCCCCCCCTCGGGCCCATAGGGCAGAGCAGAAGCCCCGCTCTGACAGGTTAAGCCGGGCTCCGAGCAGCCTCACCCTTCCCCTGGCACAGCCTCGCAGAGCCAAACTGAAGCAGGAGCAGCCACGCTGTGCCTGGGGGGTTCTGCGGTGCACAACTGCACCGGTGTAACGCGCAGAGTTAGAGAATATCCTGAGGTAGAAGGATCCTGAGAATGCTCTGAGGTAGAAGGATCTTGAGAATATCCTGAGTTGGCACCCACCAGGATCAGTCCAACCTCTGGCCCTGCCCAGCCCCCCCAGCAATCCCCCCTGGGCACCCCTGGCAGCGCTGTCCAAAGGCTCCTGGAGCTCTGGCAGCCTCGGGGCCGGGACCATTCCCTGGGGAGCCTGGGCAGTGCCAGCACCCTCTGGGGAAGAACCTTTCCCTAAAACCCAGCCTAAATCCCTGCTGGCCCAGCCCCAGCCGCTCCCTGGGTGCTGTCAGGTCACAGGGAGAAGAGAGATCAGAGCTGTCCCTTGGGAGGAGCTGTAGACCCCAATGAATCTCCTCTCAGTCTCCTTTTCTCCAGCTAGACAAGCCAAGATCCCTCAGCTGCTGCTCGTGTGGCCCCTCCAGACCCTTCCCCATCTTTGTATCCCTCCTCTGGACACTCTCTAGGAGCATTAATGTCCTTCTCACATTGCCAAAGCTGCTCCTAGGGCTCGAGGTGAGGCCGTCCCAGCCCAGAGCAGAGCTGTGACCTTTGCAGCCCCAGAGCTTGTTCAGCTTAGAAGGACCCACCCCCGTGCTCTGACCCAAATGGTTTTTCAGCAATGCCATCTGTACAGTTTGTGTTTAACATTTCCAGAGGGTGTGGTAACAGCCAAGGTTTTTTTGTTCCCAGGGCCTGTGTCCATGACAGTCACAGCCTCTGCCTGTTTCCCCTGTTATGTCCCTCTCCTTTCTGACAGGGAAAAATGATTTCTTCTTCCATCCAGCCCAGCTCAGCCATTCTCCAGGAAGACCTGAGTCAGATGTTTGGTACCTAAACCAAATACCTGAGGAAGGTGGGGAAGAGGGAGACAATTGCTGGAGGGAGACACACAGTTACTGAACCAGCCTAATGTAAACAAGATCTAAAGCAAGAGTTCAAAGTTATTAAAACTAGGGGAAAATGCCAAAGAAGGAAATTCTTCTCTGTTCAGTCACTCAGCTCTGGAGCCAATGAAACCGCTTCACTATTCCTGAAAGATGATTTATGGACATGTTTTTATAGTGCAGACAACAATAACAACAACTGTGAACCTTTTCATCCACGGAACTCAAAGGGATTCTCAAAGATTAGTGTCACCTGTGCAAGGAGGAAACTGAGGCACGGGAAGGGAGGGATTTTGCTCCAGCAAGTGGAGAAGCCAGGGATAAACCCTGAGTTAGGTACAAGATGCATCATTCAGCCAACAGGAGTCACTCAGGAACAAGGGGAGTGTGAGTGGTGGTACAAATGAGGAAAGAGGCACCTGAGCAAATTAATTCAGAGAAATGCTGAGCAGCAGCAGGGAGAAAATGAGGTTGTTCTCCTCCTTGAGTTCTTTGCCTTCATCAGAATCACGGAAGAGAACCTAATTCCTAGCATGGTTTAGCTCTAACATATTTGGTTTATCAAGGATAGAAAAAAACATTCAGGAGGTTTGGTTTTGGTTTGGTTTGTTGTTTCCCTCCCACCCCCCAGCTTTTTACAACTGGAGAAACCACAATTTGGGGACTGTTCTTGCATCTTTTTAATAGATAATGAAAAACCTCCTTCTCTTAACAGAACTGGGTTTGGGCTCCTAGAGCTTTTTTCCATTTCCTAATCACAATATCCACCTGGGAGGGATGAGATTGGAAATATAATTTTACTTATTTAAAGATTTGGAATAAATTTGACCTCCTGCTTGGCCCTCTTCTCTCCCAACTCCCTCTTGCCTTCTGTGCCACCAAAACCATCTTTGTGTGGGAGGCACACCTCAATATCCCTGTCAATATTACTGCAAACAGGCACAAAAATACCCCTGACAGAATTGTCTGGAGGGGTGTCTCTCTTTCCCCCACTCTGCTCTGAGTGCTCTGTAGTCCTGAAGGCCTTGAGAAGTGGCAAATTTCACCACCCACAAAGAGGGGACTCCCTGAGAGACTCATTTCTCATCTTTAGTGGAACCACACTGGATGAACACTTGGAAACTTCTGGAATGTACGATGTGGTGTCTTAATGAGAATTAAAGTGCGTGGCAGACTTTAGGGAGTTGAAAATGTCCAGCTTGGCCATGGGGCACTGAGAAAGGAGATAAATGTTTTCCAGCAGGTGATATGGCTGAAGACCCTGGGAAGTTGGGCAGTGCAGAAGGGGATCCCAAAAATCAGCTCAGATTAGCGGGATCACAGTGGGAAAGGCAGGACTGAGAGGTAAAACCTTTAACACCTTAGTGCTGCAGAGTCATCCAGGTGACCCCGTGGGGTCACAGCCACGGTCTGGACAGCACTGGAAATCAACCAAAATCCCTGGATTTTGGCCTCTCACACCTGGGGCTGCTTGGAAATATCTGGGATGGGCTGTGGTGCAACCTGCTGACTCACCCCAACCTTGCCATGCTGCTTCCCACAGAGTGACAATCCTGGAAGGGCCAGCATTCCCAGGACTGGCAGGCTCCAACCTTCAGCAACAAAGATCATTCAGCTTTCTTTCTTTTCAAAAGGATGCCACTGAACAATTTTTCAGGACCACACTGACAGATTTTTGCCATCTGCAGAAAGGAATTTACTAGAAATAATACATTTACTAGAAAATTTACATATCAGAACCCTGGTCAGTGAGAATTTCAGCTCTCTGTGCTGAGGGCACTGCCCCTCAGGAAAGCACTGCATCTGACCTGAGGCCCTGGAGAAGCTTCCAGAATTGAGTGATGGCACTGGGATTGTGGCTGTGGAGTTTGAATAGAAGTGTGTGACAGCACAGGGTGCAAAACTTGGGGTTGAAGGGTTTAGAATATAATATATATATAAGGCAAGATGGAGGTTTTTGGGCGTTGGCCAGTTCTTCTTCTTCACCTTCTTCTCCATGGGTTTGGGTGCTGNTGTTAGTCCAAGAAGTTCAGATTAATGTAAATGCAGGTACTACTAAATTTGAGTTGCTGTTGAGCTGTATTGATCTGTGTTGTGCTCCTGTGTTTGAGGCATTTGAAAGTGTGAAAAATGAGGTTCACTTTTCTGGTAAAATTGTAAAAGTTTAATTAAAAAAAAAAACAAAAAAGACAACAGGAGACAGAAATAAAGCAAAGGGTTACAGCCAGGTGCTTGGTATTCAGCCAAGAGCACACCTATTATTTTGGAAACTCTCTTTAAATACTTTTTTCTTTGTTGCATATTCATAGACTATTTTGCATTATTCAAACATTTTTTTGAGTTTAGATGTTCTTTTGCTTGTTTTTAACTTTTGACTTGTCTTTATGCCATCTTGTAGGTTAAATTAATATATTTTATTTTTCTTTGTGGTTTTACCTTGTTGTTTTTATAGTTTTTGATAACGAAGAGTCAATAAATTTTTTTTTGGGTGTTCTGGTTTTTGTCACTTATTTTTATCTAGATAGGATAATATATAAATGTGAGGAATCACCATTTTTTGAGTCTGTTACATGAATAAAAGCATTCTACCCTCACATAGTCTCTATTTTAATATTATGCTATGTCGTAAGATACATTTCTCACACTACTATTTCTAAGTTTTATCAGCAGAAATAAAAACTATATTCATACAGCAAAGTTATTCTAACATTATACATATAGCATTTATTTTAATATTTGCGAAAAGCCAAGAATACAATATTTATTTATATTAAAAGTGAAACAGCCTGAGGCAAGGAAACAATTCCTGCTCCAGGAAACAATTGTGGACCAGCAGGGAGCAGGTTCCCTCTCTTTCACCAGCCTCCCTTTTCTTTTTTTCCCAAAGCCCTCTGCCCCCCTCCCTGCTCTGCCAGCAGGCTGAGTTTGAAATCTGTGGATTAAATTTTCTCCCTAAATTGTTTCATCCTCCCGTGGAGAAAAACCCAAACAATTCCCAGACAGTGACTCGTGCTGACTAATCCAGTCTGGGAGACTTCGAGGTGTCCCTGTAACTCAAAACCAGCAAACAAGCTTCCTAATTCAGTAGCTAGACATTCCAACGGGGACCTGGAGGTTCTGGGCTTTTATTTTCCTTCTCCTCAGGGTTAAAGATGCTTTTATCTGCGCTGTGCCTCCCTCCCCCAGCAGGCAGCAGTTGGGATGAGCTGGAATTTGGACATTCCTTCCCTCCCTACACTAAAAAAGTGCTGCTCCACAGGGCAAAGTTATTGGGAGCCCTCGACAAAGCAAAAAACAGGGAGCAAAGGTGATGTTCTTCCAGGGAGAAGATGGAGTAATAATTGAGATATTCCCAAATAATCCCGCAGCCCTGTGTTATAAATGCATATTAGAGTATTGACTTGTCACAAATATTAAGATAATTACTGCGTATATAATGTTAAAATAAGTTTGCTGTAAGGATATAGCTTTTATTTCTGCTATTAGCAAAACTTAAACATGGTAGTGGTGTAATAAATATAATGTACTTTTGTTCATCAGAAGAGCTTGTTTATTTGAGGATTTTATATGTTGAGTTTTGTATTGGCTTAATTTTGCTTGAGTAACCAGGAGGTGGTTATGTCATGCAAACCGCTTGTGCAAGAGTGCTTAAGTTCCAGGAAAAAGCAGAACAAGAAGGGGCGTGGAACCTCGAGATGACTGAGGAAGACTTCGACCTTCATCCCGACGACCACCAGGAGGCAGAAAAAGACCCCCTGGCAACAGGACACACATGAGCAGAGTACTACAGGAAGAGGACACGATAGTGGAAGAAGTCAAACATAAAAGGGGGACTGAAACCTACTGGGGCGCGGCAGTTGGCGGAGCGGGGGCTCCCCTGTCGCCCAGCGCTGTGTTTGCCTTTGCCTTGCTTGCTCATTATAACCTAATAAATTTCAATTGGAATCTTCATCCATTTCATGACTCCAATTTACAACAGTGGGATAGCTGATATATGGTTATGCTGGTAATTAAATTGCCTGTTTAATTAAGATAACATCCAATAAACATGTCATAAAGACTACTGACACGCCAACTATCAACACTTATCATCTGTAAAAAATACAAAGCAAAGCCCAAACTAAAAATAATAATAGAAATAGACTAAAACCACAGCCAAAAAGCACACATGCTCTAAAAAAGCAACCCCCCAAAAAAAGCCATGCTAAACAGTTCCTAAAATATATAAACTAGTTTATAAACAAGTTTGAATATGCATAATAGTTTATAAATATGCAATAAGCTAATGCAATTAAAAAAAAAAAATTTAGAAGTGTCTCCAAAAATAGTAAGTGTGCTTTTAGCTGAATGCCAAGCAGCCAACCATAAAACTTCACTTTATTGTCTTTGTCTCTTATTGTCCTTTATTAAACTTTTACATTTCACCAAAAAAGTAAACATTTTTCACACCTGTGAGAAACTCAGTGTTGCAAAAAGATGCGGGGACAAGGAAAAAATCATATTTTTGGCCTTTTTACAGTGCTGGGCTGAGTCAGATTTTAGTCATGTCTGGAAAGCACAGGGCAGGCAGTGGCAGCAGGGACAGATTTCTGAGCTCTGGAGGTTGGGACAAGCTCTGCTGGGAGCAGATAATGCAGTTTTTTGTCTGCCCCGTGACCACACAGGCTGAGCCAGGAGCCAGCATTCGGGGAAAGGGATCTCACTGCTGCCCACGGATCCGGGAGGGCTGAGACCCACTGGAATGGGGAGAAGCTGAGTGCACCCAAGGGAGCACAGCTGGGGAATTTGTGCAGAAAACCCCTGTGGGGTTGGACACACAGCTGGGGTATTTGTGCAGAAAATTCCTGTGGGGTTGGACACACATGTGGGATATTTATCCAGAAAATCCCTGTGGGGTTGGACACACAGCTGGCGTATTTATCCAGAAAATCCCTTGGAACTGGACACACAGCTGGGGTATGTATCCAGAAAATCCCTGTGGGGTGGAGACATGTGGGTTATTTATCCAGAAAATCCCAGTGGGGTTGGACACACACCTGGGGTATTTATCCAGAAAATCCCTGTGGCGGTGAACACACAGAGCTGGGGTATTTGTCCAGAAAATCCCTTGGAACTGGACACCCAGCTGGAGTATTTGTCCAGAAAATCCCTGTGGGGCTGGACACACACCTGGGGTATTTATCCAGGAGATTTGTGTGGATTTGGACACACACAGCTGGGGTATGTATCCAGAAAATCCCTGTGGGGTTGGGTACATGTAGGGTATTTGTCCAGAAAATCCCTAAGGGGTGGAGACATGTGGGGTATTTATCCAGAAAATCCCTGTGGGGTTGGACAAACACCTGGGGTATTTATCCAGAAAATCCCTGTGGGGTTGGACACATGGTGGGTATTTATCCAGGAGATTTGTGTGGATTTGGACACACAGCTGGGGTATTTTTCCAGAAAATCCCTTGGAACTGGACACCCAGCTGAGGTATTTATCCAGAAAATCTCTGTGGGGTTGGACACACACCTGGGGTATTTATCCAGGAGATTTGTGTGGATTTGGACACACACAGCTGGGGTTTGTATCCAGAAAATCCCTGTGGGGTTGGGTACATGTAGGGTATTTGTCCAGAAAATCCCTAAGGGGTGGAGACATGTGGGGTATTTATCCAGAAAATCCCTGTGGGGTTGGACAAACACCTGGGGTATTTATCCAGAAAATCCCTGTGGGGTTGGACACATGGTGGGTATTTATCCAGGAGATTTGTGTGGATTTGGACACACAGCTGGGGTATTTTTCCAGAAAATCCCTTGGAACTGGACACCCAGCTGAGGTATTTATCCAGAAAATCTCTGTGGGGTTGGACACACACCTGGGGTATTTATCCAGGAGATTTGTGTGGATTTGGACACACACAGCTGGGGTTTGTATCCAGAAAATCCCTGTGGGGTTGGACACAGCTGGGGTATTTATCCAGAAAATCCCTGTGGGGCTGGACACACACCTGGGGTATTTATCCAGGACACCTTTGTGGATTTGGACGCACACCTGGTTTATTTCTCCAGGACACCTGTGTGGATTTGGACACACATCTGGGTTATTTTTCCAGGACACCTTTGTGGATTTGGACGCACACCTGGTTTATTTCTCCAGGACACCTGTGTGGATTTGGACACACATCTGGGTTATTTTTCCAGGACACCTTTGTGGATTTGGACACACACCTGAGGTATTTATCCAGAAAATCTCTGTGTGGATTTGGACACAGCTGGGTTATTTCTTCAGGACACCTGTGTGGAGCTGGACGATGCCTTGAGGGCTCTGATGGTGCTTAAGAGCCCCAAAGGCAGCGTGTGGGAGAAGCGACAGCGGCCTCTGTAATTAAAGCTCATTAAAAGCTGGGTGTGAAGTGCCACAAGAAGTCAACAACGTTTTGCATTCACCCTTGGCAGCCCCTCCTCTCACCACCTGCAGCCTCCAGCCTTGGTCTTCATCACCTTCTGTGCCCTTTCCTCCTCCTCCTCCTCCTCCTCCTCCTCCTCCCTCTGAGCAGCCACACCGAGGGCGGGGCTGAGCTGGACATTCCCAGTTGCCCAGAGTGGGGTGGTGGGGTCACCTGTGGGTCCCAGCGAGCTGCCCGGGCTTCCCATGGGGTCCCAGCTCCCTCTTTTCCAGCCGCCCTGGGCAGGGGGGAAGGCAGAGGGGCGGGGGGGGGATGCTCAGCCAGCACCGAGCAGGTGCCACTGCTCTGGAGTGGCACAAGCACGCTGGAAACTGGGGAATTTGGGGATAGGAGGGATTCTCCTCAGTCCAGCTGCCTGGCAAGGAAGGAGGACACGGCCTTTCCCACAAGGACAGGCAGTGAGGTCCATGGATCTGCTCAGAGTGGGATCCATGGGTCTGGTCAGAGTGGGGTCCATGGATCTGAAGAAAGTGGGGTCCATGGATCTGCTCAGAGTGGGATCCGTGGATCTGCTCAGAGTGGGGTCCATGGATCTGCTCAAAGTGGGATCCATGGATCTGCTCAAAGTGGGATCCGTGGATCTGCTCAGAGTAGGATCTGTGGATCTGCTCAAAGTGGGATCCGTGGATCTGAACAAAGTGGGGTCCATGGATCTGCTCAGAGTGGGATCTGTGGATCTGCTCAGAGTGGGGTCCATGGATCTGCTCAAAGTGGGATCTGTGGATCTGCTCAAAGTGGGATCCGTGGATCTGCTCAGAGTGGGATCCATGGATCTGCTCAAAGTGGGATCTGTGGATCTGCTCAAAGTGGGGTCCATGGATCTGCTCAGAGTAGGATCCACAGATCTGAACAAAGTGGGATCCATGGATCTTCTCAGAGTGGGGTCCATGGATCCCCTCAAAGTGGGGTCCATGGATCTGCCTTTCCCTCCTGTCCACAACCAGAGCTCTGCTGCTCTGTTCCCTGCCCAGTCTTCAAAACCCAGCAGCAAATATTTCTGCTGAGATGCCCTTGGGTGTCGTATTTTTGGGTTTGTTTTGACTATCGCTATTTGTGGCTTCTTCTGCTGCGTGTCAAAACCAGAGACAAAATAAACACGTGCTCTGCCTCACCACCCACCTCGAGGGAAACGCTCTTGGGTTTCACGGGGTTAGGGGAGGAATCTCTAGGGGAGTCTCTTCAAAAATATAAGTGCAGTATTTTAGGGTTGTGCTGGAAAGAAGTGTCAGCAGGACAACCAAAAACCACATCAGAGATGGGGGTGCCAACAATTCTACCTCTAAAGAGGCACCTGGGATTCAGTCACTGTTTTCTCTTTGTGTTTTGGCCTTAATTTTAAATAGAGAATATGGTTTGAGAGATGGGGGGTTACTCTACGAGCTGTCAGAACAAAAATGCACCTTTGATACTTTGTAGCTGGTTTTTCACTTCACTGGGAGGAGCAGCTGAAAGCCAATCCTTGTGTTTTTTTTTTTTTTAAATATAGATTCTATGTAAAATATATAACAAGCTGGTCTGGAAGGTGTTCCTGCCCACGGCAGGGGACTTGGAACCGGGTGATCTTTAAGGTCTCTTCCAACCCCAATCATTCTGTGATTCCCTGATTATTGTGGAGAAGGATATTACTAAAAACTTCTTTAATGTCATGCAATATGTTGTGCAGGGCCAATATTAGAAGGTCTTTTATCTACCTCTACAGATGCCTGGATACAGAGTCTTTCAAAATGAACTTTCAATGTATTTTGCTCATTTTGAAAGCTTGGTACACCCATAGTAATGTTTCATTAACACTTCTGTTTCATTATTTATTTCAAGAGAAAAAACCCCAAATCTTTTAAGCAACGTGACCTTAAAATCTGTTTTGGTGCTCCTCAAGGAAGGTTCAAACCATCAGTAGCAAAAAGGATCCAATCCAAGAAGGAAAAGATGAAGAAAAATAAGAGCTGTAGATGCATTTGAAATACAGAAAATTAATTGAGAAGTGTTGGAGCCCTGGTCAGTGAGAATTTCAGCTCTCTGTGCTCAGGGCACTGCCCCTCAGGAAAGCACTGCATCTGACCTGAGGGCCTGGAGAAGCTTCCAGAATTGAGTGATGGCACTGGGATTGTGGCTGTGGAGTTTGAATAGAAGTGTGTGACAGCACAGGGTGCAAAACCTGGGGTTTAAGGGTTTAGAATATAATATATATATAAGGCAAGATGGAGGTTTTTGGGCGTTGGCCAGTTCTTCTTCTTCACCTTCTTCTCCATGGGTTTGGGTGCTGTTCTGTAGTTGGATGGAAAAGCCACAGTGCGGACAACGAGTTCTTGGTTATTGGGTTGAAAATGGAAATAATGGAGGTGTCACTTCTGAATTGGAGAGTTTGTGCTTCAAAGGCCTTGCAGAGAAGGAGATACATCACCATTTTTCACTTTGTTAGCTGGAACTCCCAGCTGGTGAGACTGTACCATGGATGAGAATGAATAAACACCTGAGTCCAACAGGAAACTCCGTCTGTCGTCTTTAATCCTGAGTCTAACCAGGAGAAAAAGAAGATAAAATTGCCACAGAGAAGCCAGAGATAAAATGCAATTATTTGACTTCCGTAGATGCAAAATCCCATTTCATGGAATCATGGAATGGTTTGGGTTGGAAGGGACCTTAAAGTCCATCCAGGGTTCCAAGCCCAGTGTCCAGCCTGGCCTTGGGCACTGCCAGGGATCCAGGGGCAGCCCCAGCTGCTCTGGGCAACCTCACTGAAAAGTTTCCCTCCTGCTTTGGTGTCCCGTTGGATTTCAGGCCTTTCACCAGCTTACTCCACAGCAGGAAAGTACCATTTTGACAAAAAAAGAAAGCAAGAATTAAAAAAACCCCAAAACTATGGAAACCTATTTTTGATGTTGTGAGTGACACATGGTCAGCCCCTCTTCCTGCTGGCTCCTTTTTCCCTGAGATGTTTTTTTTTCTCCCAGATAAAAGAATGCACCAAGCCCACGTGCATACTTGTCAAACATTTTATTTGTCATTCACACTAATTATGATATTGAATTTACAGAGGAAACTGTGGTACAAAGAAAGAAAGAAAGAAAGAAAGAAAGAAAGAAAAAGAAAGAAAAGAAAGAAAAGTGTTCATTAGAACTACTGCAGCAGTCCAGCTGCTCTGGGTAGTTTTAATGAATTCTCCTGTGGTGCTGGACCCAGCAAGAATTTACCCTGGGGTGGTATCTAGAGATTCCTGGAGCGGGGGAAAAAAATCAACTCTATTCTCTTTTCCTATCTGGTTCCAAAAATCAGCAGCCATCCCCTGCCCTCCCTCCCTCCCTCTCTCCCCAGGAAGAAAAATCCCTGGTAATCAACCCCCCCCAAAAAAATCCCCAACCTGATGGTTTCCCCTTCAGGAAAAGTTCAGCGTGAAAGGGAAAATGTTTTGTAAACATAAAATGCTGAACAAATTCCCTTTGGTGCCACTCTGATGGGGCTGTGTCCCCCCTCAGCTTCATCACCTCACACTGAAATTTTGGTTTTAAAAAGAGCTGGAATTGTCCAACCCAAAATACCACAAATAACACACAGATTTTTTAAAATTTTTTTTTGCATGTTTGTTTCTCCCCTACCACAAAAAAGTGAAGGATGTTGGATAGAGACCATGCTATAACTGTTTACAAAAGTGAATAAAATGTAGTTCCTCTTGAAGCCTAAAAATAACTAATTGGGAAAAGAAATAAGTCTCACTACAGTATTTCAGCAAACACAAAAGTAAGTTCATTAAAAACACAGGGAAAAAAAAAAAAAAGAGAAAAATGCAGAGTAATTACAAGCACTAAATATTTTGGCTAGGAAGCTTTGGAAATCTATTTACAGACATAAATACAAGTAACTCTGGGGATGCAACCCTTGAAGGACAAGGAGGAAAACGCCGAGTGGTTGGGACTGACCCAGCGGGGTGAACAAAAACCCAATGGGAAAACGGTACAAGGCAGGAAAACAAGGCAGAGCTTTGCTCCAAGGACAGAAAACGGACCCACTCCTCCCTGAATTTCAAACACACCCATGGAAAAGGTCACCCAGGAAGCAGCAGTGAATGTTCCAAGAGCGCAGGAAATTTGGGACATTTTGGAAAAAGGTCTGGGTTGTTTGGAGAAGAGGATTTCTCTCCTTCCCGGCGGAGAATTTGGCATCATTCTACAAATCAAACCCTTCTCCCTGCATTAAAGCTCCTCTCCAATGCCCTGGGAGCGAGCAGGAATTCCGAAATGAGTTTAAATGTTGTTGGAGAGGGAAATATTTGTCCTCAGAGCCAGCAAAATTTACGTTGAAGATGTTTGGCATGGACAAGGAGTTATGTCTTGTGAAAGGAGCACCCAAGCTGAGAGTGAGGACAGCCAGGAGCTGAATTTTGGGAGGGTGAGGTACCTAAAGCACTCTGCTGACTGCAGCTCCAGAGCAGAAGCACAAGAATTCTGTTGGTTTTTTTTAATTCCATTCAGCTCCCGGGATGATAAAACTAGATAAATATATATATATTATATCCATATAAAAATAGATATTTATACACTCTAATTTGGAGGTGGGGATGGGGAAAATGTTTTATCCAAGTGTCTTTTTTTTCTGCCTGTTAAGTGCCCTTAAAATACAAGAGGAAAGACGTGAGAGCATTTTCACAGCCTTGAAAAACTTCGCCATCCTTAGTGATGGCTACAAAATCAAATATTTCAGTCAAATGTGGTTTCTGATGAGTGAATACACTGACACCCACAGTGATTAAACAGATTAATTGCCAGGGATAATGAACTTGGCTTTTCCTTTCCTTTGCAGAGCTGGACGTACCCAGAGAGGTTGGACTCCAAAATTTGATTGCTGGCCATAAAAACATGGGAAACATTGGGAAATTCCAGAAAAGTGTCAATAAGGACACAGGGGAATGTGGTGGTGACCAGTTCTGTATTTCCTCATCCTGTTCCCACCAGGGAGAGCCACATTAAACCTCACCTTTAGGACGAGTGGGGACAAAGGAGAGGTACAGACATAAGAAATGTTTGATTTAGGGTCTGAGAGCTGCCAGCTCCCTGTTCCTGTGAGTCCCTGGGTTTTGAGCTTCCAGGGTGGGTGGGTTTCTGTTCTGGGGGCTAAAAGGGCTGGAGCAGAAAGGAGGTTGTGGTGTCCCACGGGCCTGGCAATGTGGTGACACATCGAGCTCGCCTTGGTGACCACACCAACCTCACCTTCCACTGGGCTGAACTCATGGAATCATCAAATCCTGGAATGCTTTGGGTTGGGAGGGACCTCAAAGCCCATCCAGGGCCACCCCTGCCATGGCAGGGACACCTCCCACTGTCCCAGGCTGCTCCAGCCCCAGTGTCCAGCCTGGCCTTGGGCACTGCCAGGGATCCAGGGGAATCCACAACCTCTCTGGGCACCCTGTGCCAGGGCCTCACAAATTTCACAGGGATGAATTTATTCCAAATATCCCATCTAACCTTGCCCTCCTTCATCGTGATACCACCCCCCTCTTCCTACCACTCCATGCTTTTGTTCAAATTCCCTCTCCAGGTCACCTGGCCCTTCCTGGCTCCTCCAAGCTCCTCTCCTCTCCCTCCCTGCTGTGTTTCCACTCCCAGCTCTGTGCACTTTGGTGGTCCAGTCACAAGGCAGATGTGAGAGCTGTAATCAATTACGATTTTAATTGAGAGCTGTAATAAATTAGGGTTTGAATTGCACAGAATGTGCCGAATGGATTCTGCAACAGAGCTACTGCTCACTGATGTGGGACTTTTTTTCTAGGGTACTGGAAAGGTGAGAGTCCAACTGTGGAAATTCCACAACCGGGGGGGTCTCTGTATTTCTGTATTCAGCAGGGTCCCCAGCCTTTCAGAATATATCTCTGCTAGAATTTGGATGTTTTCTGTCTTTTTTTCAGAGCAAACTCTGGAAAATTAGAAAGGTTATTCCATTAAATGAAAAGCACAAGGCCATGTGTTTTAACAGAAACATTCTGGGCTTTTGCTGAGATCTCGTGAAACACTCCCTATTTTCTGCACAAAAACGACCTTATTGACAATGGAAATTCTTCGATTCTTTTCAATACCAAAGTGCTACTGCATCCAACTCCAACAAAGAAGCAAAATCATATATAT
>VZSE01009003.1:14614-25555 GCA_013398275.1 Promerops cafer
ATCATATATATATATATATATATAAAAGGAGAAAACTTGAAAAACAAATGGTTTTAAATAAGTCCAGCTGTTTTGCTGCCTGCAGCCAAGGATCTTTTTAATTTGAATCCTTTTAACTTTTTTATTTATTTATTTTTTTTTAAACATCAAACACTGATCTGAAGTCCTGCTTTCAAATACTCTCTGAGTTGACCTGCAATTGTTTCTCTGGTTTGAGAGGTACATTAAATAATAATCAGCTCATTTGGGACGCACACGTGTCAACATCAGCAGTTTGGAGTTAAGGAGTAGTACAAGAGCTGCGTTCAGAGCAAACCCTCCATAAAATAGTGCCAAAAACGTTACAGTGACATCTGATATGTTTGTGCCGGGACGACGGGCGGCGGTGACGGCTCCGTGCTGAACCTGCTCGTAGTAAAAGCCTTGTAGATTTGCTACAGGGCACAACATTGGCTACACCTACTTAAATACCCCTCCTCTTCTCCCAGAAGAAGCAAATGGAAGGACTGTCCAGGCCCTGGCTTTTCTGGAGCTTTCCAGGTGAGCTCGACAGCCCCGGCCAGGAAGGGATCTCCTTGCCAGCAGACTGGAGCGTGGCTTTTGTGCTGCACAGAAATCCTGGGAGCAGATCTCACCCAGATTCCGTCAGAGCCAGGACTTCCCCCTTGCCACGGGAATCACAGAACCAGGGAATGGTTTGGGTTGGGAGGGCTCTTAAAGCTCATCCACCAAAATTGCCATGGGCAGGGACACTTTCCACTATCTCAGAGTGCTCCAGCCTGGCCTTGGAGACTTCCAGGGATCCAGGGGCAGCCACAGCTGCTCTGGGAATTCCATCCCAGCTGCTCTGGGAATTCCATCCCAGCCCCTGCCCACCTTCCCAATATCCCATCCCTCTGGCAGTGGGAAGCCATTCCCTGTGCCCTGTCCCTCCAGTGGGCAGGTATTTAATTAGGGAATATTGAATTTGCCTTAGGAAGTAGCTACATCCTGATTCCTGATCCTGAGGGTCACCACTGGTGACAAAGTAGGAGGAGGGAGAGATGACTCCACCACGTGGAAAGGTACAGAAATTCCCAGGGATTTTGGTGCCTTCCAGCAGGAACTGGGCACCTCAATGCCTTTGAGGATCTAAGCTGAGTAAAATGAGAGCAAGATAATTGTAAACAATATTTTTAGGGAATTAAGAGGTCACTTTTGCCCATCGTTATTCCAGCCTTTTTTCAATGTGAGAAATTTGACTTTGGCTGCTACCAAAAAAAGGCAATTGCTGATTTTTTTTTTAATATAGGCATATTTAAATAATAATAGTATCAACAAATAAGAAAAGTCTAAATATCAAGCATAAATATCAATGAACTCATCAAAGAAATACAGTAGTTGAAAATGACCCAAGGCTGTAGCCGTTGTTTTAAAAAAAAAAAGTCCAAGAGATAAAAAAGTTAAATTAACTCATTGAAAAAGAGGCTGATTCTTTCAGTTGACAAAGCAAGAAAGAAGCAAGCATGATTAAAACAAAAAAAAGAGCAAAATCTTTTTTTTTTGCAATTTATAAGGTGCCAAGAGAAATAAAACAAATTAGATGCAAAGCAGGATGAGCTGCATCCTAAAAAAAACCCCCCAAACCACCAAAAAACCTAAACCCAAAACAAAACAAAAAAAAGTCCCAGTAATAAAAAATTCCATATTCTTTGGAATATACAGACAAAACAAAGAAAAGAAAGAAAGAAGTCCAACATATAAAACCTCTCATTCACAGCATTGCTAGTACAGAAGCGTTCACAGTTTCCCTCTGGGAATCTTCCTATACTTCCTTACACTTAAGATGTCCCTAAGATGCAGTAAACTCGCTAAGATTTATTTTTTGGTTTTTTTGGGCCTTTTTTTTTTTTTTTTTAAACGTTTTAAGTCTTAAAAATAGAAGTGAACCGAAACTCTCTTTTAGGGCTGTGGAGACCTTCAAGCCCAGGCACGTTGGGAAGCCACAGGCCTGGAATCAGGCTGGATACCCTTCTACCCACCCTCGCTACCTCTGCACCACCAACTGGGGCGTCCTCCTTTCCAGAAGCTCGTTCTCCTGCCGGGAATTCTTTGCCGGAGCGACGTGGCTCCACCAGGGCCTGGCAACGAGAGCCACCGCTCCTGGGAGTGCTGACTTCGGAAGGGTTTGCTCCTGAAACTCGTGGATGAACGCGGCAGGGCCCACAGGGAAGTTTCTGGGATCCCTCGGGGCGTCGGGAAGTGGGAAGTCCGTTAGTCCTGACCCTTGAGCTCCTCCCGATCTCCTCAGTACGGCCTCCACACGGCCTCCTCCAGCCTGGCCGTGCTGGCCATGTTGGTGGGCGAGTTGCTGTGGCTCCCTTCGGCCTCCACCACGTCGCTTTGGTTGGGCAGGTTGGGGTTGAGCAGCGTGGAGCCCGTGGAGGCGTTGGTGCAGGGCGGGTGGATGCGCGGCGGCGACCGGTCCCCGCCGGAGATCATGGAGAACTGGTAGGAGCCGGCCGAGGTGCCGTAGTACAGGTGGTAGGAGGGGGAGCTGGTCTGGAAGGGGCTGCCCTGAGCCTGGGAGGAGCCGGGGTAGGGCGGCGGGAGGTACGTGTGGTATCTGGTGGCCGTGGACATGGCCGACATGCCGATGCCGATGCCGGAGCTGACGGGCGTGGGCGTGTAGGTGAAGGCTCCCGGGTAGTGCATGCGGGGGTCGGAGATGGACGGCAGCGCCGGGAAGGAGCGGTCGATTCCCACCCGGGGGTCGCTGAACGCCGTCAGGTCGGACGCTCCTGGGCGGTGGGGAAGGGAAGGGAGGCAGAGAAATGTTACAGCATGCCCAGAGCTAGGTCAGGAAGAAGCTCTGAGATTATCGAGGCCAAGCTGTGCCCCGTGCCCAGCTTGTCACCCTGAGTGCCACCTCCAGGGGACACCTGCAGGGATGGGCACTCCAAACCCTGCCAAGGCCTGAGCCCCCTTTCCATGGGGAAATTGCTCCTGGTGTCCAAGCTGAGCCTGCCCTGGCCCAGCCTGAGGCCGTTCCCTCTGCTCCTGTCCCTGTTCCCTGGAGCAGAGCCCGACCCCCCCGGCTGTCCCCTCCTGGCAGGGAGTTGTGCAGAGCAGTGAGGGCCCCCCTGAGCCTCCTTTTCTCCAGGCTGAGCCCCTTCCCAGCTCCCTCAGCCCCTCCTGGGGCTTCAGCCCCTTCCCAGCTCCTTACAGAACCCCAGGATCCCTGAGGCTGGAAAAGCCCTCCCAGCCCATGGAGTCCCAGCTGTGCCCCATGCCCACCTTGTCCCCAGCCCAGGGCTCTGAGTGCCACCTCCAGGTGACACCTCCAGGGATGGGCACTCCAAAGCTCCCTGGGCAGAGCTTTCCAATATCTAATCCCCCTTTCCATGAAGAATTCTGAGCTGACAGAACAAGGTTATAACCAACATCCAGACTCTGATCTAACATTAACCAGAATGGCCAGAACCTGTCCCTCACCTGCTCCCTGCCAGAGCTGTGGATCACTGTGGGAGATGTGGATATTTTGGATTAATTTCAGTAAAGCAGCAATTCCAGGAGTGCCAGGCTCTGGCCCTGCTTTGTGTTCCCTCTCACAGACCTTGCAGCACAAACAATTATTTACACTCGCGGTGTCCTTGGCCTTGGCCAGGTGGGGAGCAGTGACACAGATCTCAAGCTCCTCAGCCCTTTGACTCACCAGGGACACTGGTGAGACCTAAATAGGAACTGTCCAGCCTCTCCTTGCAGCCACTTTTGTTTGCTGTCTCAAAGGGGAGGCTCCATGGAGCTCCAAGGATCATCCTAGTGGTGCACAGACAGGGTGACAGCTCAGCTCAGCTGTCAGCACTTTGGAGTTCTCCATGGCTCTCCATCCCTCCAAAGTCAAGGAAAATCAGGTTTACTCGAGGTCTTGGGGTCTGTGCTCTCATTTAAAGTCCTCGTCATTGTCACGGGCTCCTGGACACCGTGGCTCTGATGAGTGTGTGAAAAAGGACAAGAAGGGGTTCTGCGTTTGGGGGTTCATCGTTTTACTTCCTGTGTGCCAGAAGCCTTTCTCATCTGGCTGAGTGAAATCCTGGAATCTCTGAGGTGGGAAAGATCTCCAAAATCCAACCTGTGCCCCATGCCCCACCTTGTCCCCAGCCCAGAGCCCTGAGTGCCACCTCCAGGTGACACCTGCAGGGATGGGCACTCCAAAGCTCCCTGGGCAGCCCCTGCCGAGGCCTGAGCCCCCTTTCCATGGGGAAATTGCTCCTGGTGTCCAAGCTGAGCCTGCCCTGGCACAGCCCATGTCCTGTCACTCTGAAATGTTCCACAGGAGAGTCAAACCCTGCTCTGCTTTGTCTGACATCCCTGGAATTACGTCTGGTCCCATCCTCTCTTTCCCTGCCTCGACTGAACAAGCAGATCCTCTTTGGGAAGGATCCTCATCGTGACTCAGGTTAATGGAAGGTCTCATCCCCAGAGCTGGTTAAGATAACAACAACAATAATGGTGGGAAAAAACCTTTCCAGAAGAAAGACAACTTCTCCTGGCAGCCAAGGCGTGGAGCCTGCAGCAGAGGAGCCGTGTGCTGAAGGAAATACTCCTGGGGAGGAGCAGAGGGAAAACAAAGCTCTTGGCTCCCCCCACATTCCAAGCTGGAGCAGGCTGAGTCTGGGATTCCTGGAGCAGACACACTCCAGAGCCAAGCTCTGAAAGCTCATCAGCACACATCAGCCCACCTCGATGAGCTTCTCTTAATTTCTTAGAAGAGCTCTGAACTTGCTTCTTTGCTCCCTTTAGAATTTGCCGTCCTTTTTTTTTTTTTTTTTTTCTGGAAAACTAATGGGAACACACTTCATTCCCCTGAACCCCGTCACCTTCAGGTTTAACATGGGAAAACACACGATGGAATGGAGCAGCAGGAGCTTTGGAGGAGGCAAGGCTAAGGTGGCATCTGCCAGATTTCAAATGTTACTTCCACACCTCATTCCTGAGAAACTTCCTAAAACTGCCTGGATGCATCGTTCATCAGAGGAGGGTTCGTTCTGCCCTGGCAAAAAGCAGAGTAATGACATTTAACGTCAGGATGGTTCAAATATATCCCACATTGTTGTTTTTTTCCTTGGAGACAGCAGGACTTAAGTTGGGAGGACCTAAAATCCTCCTCAAATTTGCTCTTTGTTCTGCTGCCAAAGAGAAAATTTTTAGAGACACCAAGTGTGGGTGACAGAAAAGGTTGTGACAGGTTTTCCCAGGAATGCTGAATGACATTTAATGTCAGGAATTAGAACAGGAAAAGAAGGGTGCTGACGTTTGGAACAAAACCTTTCTAGGTTCCTTCACAAGGCATGGAGAAACTCCAAGGAAAATCCCTGTGGCCATGGGCAGAAAAAGCAGCTCTGTGGAGAAGGACCTGGAGGTCCTGGTGGAAAACAAAGGGGCATTTGAATTTTTTTAAATTTTTGATTTCTAATTCTGTGTGAATAAAGAATGAGATTTTTTACAGACTTTTTTTAAAAAGAAGAAATGGCTTTTTCTGAAAAGTGCCCTGTGTTTTCAGTCCTCTCTACAATGCACTTATCACCCAGACCTAACAAATAATTTAGATTTGGTGTGAGGCTTTCAAAGCAAGCTCTACATGACAACAACAGAGCAGGCTGGAGCACGTTCAAGTGGTTCCCTCTGATCTTAGAAGAAACCCCGAGCCTTCAAATGAGAGCAAGATGTGGAGTTAAAGGAGGGATTTTTGCAAAAGCTGTATGCAAATTAGAATGATATGGCTCTCAGTCATTTATAGAAAATTCCTGCTGCTGCACTCACAGATTGGTTCAAGATGTGCAGGTCAGGGACAGTTAAACTTGGTGGAATCGGGGTGGCTTTCACTTCCATTTTTCTGGTGGCTTCTAAAGCTCTGCAGGACGATTTGATGGACAAGGAAAACAAGAAAATCCAGCGCAACATTTAAAATGTCCAACCCCACCATCCTGCAGCCAATGGTCCCCCCAAAACCTGCTGTGCCCTGCTCTGGATTTCGAGGGAGGGAAGGAGACAGAGCTGGAATATCTGTGCCGTCCATTTCTTGGCGATCTGATAATTCCTAAATTATTTTAATAGCTCCCCACACCTTCTAAGTGCTGCTTTTCCTCATTTCCCTTCTTTTTGGGCAACGCTCTGTTGGGGTCCCAACCCAGGAGCAACCTGGGATAGTGGAAAGTGTCCCTGCCCCTGCCAGGGACAGGAACGAGGTGGGCTTTAAGGTTCCTCCCACCCCAAACCAGTTTGGGATTCAGGGTGGACTCCAGGAGCAATTTCCCCATGGAAAGGGGGCTCAGGCCTTGGCAGGGGCTGCCCAGGGAGCTTTGGAGTGCCCATCCCTGCAGGTGGCACCTGGAGGTGGCACTCAGAGCTCTGGGCTGGGGACAAGGTGGGCATGGGGCACAGCTGGGACTCGGTGACGTCTGAGATCTTTCCCACCCCAGTCCGTGATTGGTTTATCAAAACACAGCTCATTTATTAAAATCCTCCATTTCTCTGCTCTTCCCACAAATCCCCCAAAACCTCGGAACGAGCTTTGCCCAGAGAGCCCCTGAAGGGCTGGGGCAGCACCTGGGCCACCAGTTTGTCACTGGAGAAGTGTCCCTTTGTCATGGGGACAGCAGGGTTGGGGACAAGGCCACCCATTTGTCACTGGTGAAGGTCCCCTTGGCTTGGGAGCTGCAGGGTTGGGGACAAGGCCACCAGTTTGTCACTGGGGAAGTGTCCCTTTGTCAGGACTGGGGACAAGGCCATTGATTTGCCACCGGGCAAATGCGATTTGCCACTGGGAAATGTCCCTTTGTCATGGAGGACCCAGGGGTGAGGACAAGGCCACCAGTTTGCCACCAGGGAAGGTCCCCTTGGCTTGGGGGCTGCAGGGTTGGGGACAAGGCCACCAGTTTGTCACTGGGGAAGTGTCCCTTTGTCACGAAGGATGCAGAATTGGGGACAGGGCCACCAGTGTGCCACTGGGGAAGGTCCCCTTGGCTTGGAGAGCCCAGGGGTGGGGACAGGGCCAGCAGTGTGCCACCAGGGAGTGTCCCTGTGTCACGGAGGCCGCGGGGGCGGTGTCCTTACCTGAGAGGCGGCTGGAGAGCTCGGCCGTGAGCGAGGTCATGCCGCCGGCCCGGCCAGGTGAGATGGGCGTGGCCGGGTGCACGGCGGGCGTGGCGATGGAGCCCAGGTACTGGTAGGACTGGTCGTAGGACCAGGGCGGCGAGGGCTGCACCTGCCGGGTGTCTGCAAGCACAAACACAAACACAAACACACCTATGGGCTGCTCTGAAGGACAAACCCCGGCAACCCAGCGGCAGCAGAGGCTGGGAGCGCCCTGATAATTAAATTTCGGTTCTGTAAACCCCCCTTGTCAGGAGGACCTCAAGTGAGTTTCTTTCTATAACGTTACTTGATTTTTTAATTTTTTTTTTTTTTTTTAAATTTTAGGGTTTTTTTTCCCTTGGGAAGCTTTTTTGTGGTTTCCCATTAATACCAGGCAGGAAAAAATTACACACAGGATTACACACAGATCTACACACAGGACTACACACAGGACTACACACAGGACTACACACAGGGTTACACACAGGGTTACACACAGAACTACACACAGAACTGCACACAGAACTGCACACAGAACTACACACAGAACTACACACAGGATTACACACAGGATTACACACAGGATTGCACACAGGATTGCACACAGAACTGCACACAGGACTGCACACAGGATCATACACAGGGTTACACACAGGGTTACACACAGGGTTACACACAGAACTACACACAGAACTACACACAGAACTACACACAGGGTTACACACAGGATTACACACAGAACTACACACAGGATTGCACACAGGATTACACACAGGATTACACACAGAACTGCACACAGGATTGCACACAGGATTACACACAGGATTACACACAGAACTGCACACAGGATTACACACAGAATCACACACAGGATTACACACAGGATTGCACACAGAACTACACACAGGATTACACACAGGATCGCACACAGGATTACACACAGGATCACACACAGGATCACACACAGGATCATTAGGTTGGACAAGACCTTTAAGATCATCAAGTCCAACTCATGCTCTAACACCAGAGGAGAAGAGAGGGAAAAGCAGATTAAAATTTCCAAGGGAAAAATTCCTCCTTAGTCTTTGGGGTTGTGTGTTCACAGCTCTTTTAGCCAAAAATTTTCATGCAGGGCATCAAGGAGCCCACCCAGAGCCACCCCTGCCATGGGCAGGGACACCTCCCACTGTCCCAGGCTGCTCCAGCCCCAGTGTCCAGCCTGGCCTTGGGCACTGCCAGGGATCCAGGGGCAGCCCCAGCTGCTCTGGGAATTCCATCCCAGCCCCTCCCCACCCTCCAGGGAACAATTCCTAATTCCCAAAATCCCATCCAGCCCTGCCCTGGGGCACTGGGAGCCATTCCCCCCTTGTCACCGCAGCTCCTGAGGGGATGCAGACTCCTATAAAACCACCAAGGGATTCTTCTCTGGCCACAGGACCAGTTTGGATGAGGTTTGGAATCAGAGAAGCCCAAAGAGGAGTTGGTCCAAATCCGTTGCCTCAGCTCTTTTCTCCTTATTTCATTTTGTAGGTGAAGCCAGGATTTTGAAATATCTCATTTTTGTATAAATCAAAGAGCTTCCTCTCCCCTTTACCCACCCAGTTTTTCCCCCTATTTTTAGTAAAATTTTTTCTATTTTCTTCAGCTTGAAGAGCATCCTCCTGCAGCTCCTTTAAGACTTTGTTGAAAATAAAACAAATGCTGGATGATTTGCATGCAGATAAAACTGATACCAGCAAGGAAGGGAAATTTCCCAACTCTGAGATGAGGACTTTGATCTGCCATCAGAAAGCCCATCTGGAAAATATTCTTGTGTTGTTCTTTAAGGAGATGAATTTTACATTTTGTTTGTTCCATCTGTTTACAAGGCAGGATTTATACAAAACTCCCAGCTTTTCAAAAGCCACTGGTGAAGCTGCAGATTGAAAGTTTGATTTTTCTGCTGATTAACAAGTTCAAATTCAGATATTATTAATTTTTTTTTTTTTTTCAGGCAGCCTTCCTTCAAAATAAAATCAGACTCATGTTGGTAAAAAAAGCAACATCCAACTACAATGAATGGGCTTTAGGAGGAACAAAAAGAGCACAAAACCTGTTCTGAATTCAGCATCACCTGCTTGTTAATTTGTGGCCAGAGTTTATTAAAGGTCACAGAGGGGGACAGGAGGGAATCTCCAGGGGTGGCATTAAAATAAACGCCCCAAAGCACCCCCAGGGTGAGCCTGGGACTGGGGTGACACTGCAGCTTTCGCTCTGAAATGGGGTTAATTCAGTCACTGCTCCCTCATTTCTCCAGGGATCTCAGGACCTCACCCGAGTGCTGGAACCCCAGGACTGGAATTCCAACCCAGAATCCCGGCCAGGGGATGGAAACTCATCCAGTGCTCCTGCCCGGGGAGGCCTGGCTGTGCTTCTGTCACCCCCTTTCCAAGGGCTCTGCTCAGCTGCATCCCAGAACCCCGGAGTCCCAGAATTCCAGAATCCCAGATTCCCAGAATCCAGGAATCCCAGAATTCCAGCATCCAGGAATCCCAGAATTCCAGAATCCAGGAATCCCAGATTTAGAGAATCCAGGAATCCCAGAATCCAGGAACCCCAGATTTACAGAATCCCAGAATCCTGGAATCCCAGAATTACAGAATCCAGGAATCCCAGATTTAGAGAATCCAGGAATCCCAGAATGCAGGAACCCCAGATTTACAGAATTCCAGAATCCTGGAATCCCAGAATTCCAGAATCCAGGAATCCCAGATTTACAGAATCCCAGAATCGAGGAATCCCAGAATCCAGGAATCCCAGATTTACAGAATCCAGCAATCCAAGAATACAGGAATCCCAGAATCCAGGAATCCCAGAATGCAGGAACCCCAGATTTACAGAATTCCAGAATCCTGGAATCCCAGAATTCCAGAATCCAGGAATCCCAGATTTACAGAATCCCAGAATCGAGGAATCCCAGAATCCAGGAATCCCAGATTTACAGAATCCAGCAATCCAAGAATACAGGAATCCCAGAATCCAGAATTCCAGAATCCAGGAATCCCAGATTTACAGAATCCAAGATTTACAGAATCTCAGAATCCCAGAATCCAGGAATCCCAGAATCCAGGAATCCCAGAACCCCAGAATCTTGGAATCCCAGATTTAGAGAATCCAGGAATCCCAGAATCCCGGAATCTTGGAACCCCAGAATCCCAGAATGCCATAATCGCAGAATCCCCTAATCCCAGAATCCAGGAATCCCAGATATACAGAATCCCAGAATCATGGAACCCCAGAATCCCAGAAACCTGGAATCCCAGATTTAGAGAATCCAGGAATCCCACAATCCCGGAATCTTGGAACCCCAGAATCCCACAATCCCAGAATCCAGGAATCCCAGATTTACAGAATCCCGGAATCCCAGAATCCCCTGGACACCAGTAAGAAGAGGCGTGCAAAGATGGAGGAAGCAGGATCTTGTCACAGATTTACCCAGCACTGACAAAGGAGTGGATTTAAATCCGGTTTCTTTCCTTTGGTGCCACTAAAATGAGCACCCCAGGATGGGCGAGGCTGGGGGACCCACGGGGGGTCACCGGTGCCACCTCTGGGTCACCCCAGAGCCCAGGGCACAGGAGTGTGTCCAGGGGCTCTGGGACGTCCCCAGGGAGGAGACCCCAGCCCCTCTGTGTCCCTGTTCCAGCTCGGTCCCTGCCCAGGGCAGGAGCTGAGCCTCCTGGGCAGGGGAATTGCTGGGCCCAGCCCCTGCCCGGGGCTCTGGGGCCATCGCTGGGCCCTGGAGCAGAGCCTGGGCCTGCTCTGACCTCCCTGCACCCAGGGACA
>VZSE01009009.1:7638-54002 GCA_013398275.1 Promerops cafer
TTTTTTTTTTTTTTTTTTAATCAGATCTTTTTAAAAATTGCCCCGAAAGCTGAGAGAATATTGCTTATCTATTTCCAGAAATGTCTTCCTCTCCTTTGTATTGACTAGCAATGCACTGGCTTCTGGACACCCAGGGGACAATCTTCCTCCAGAGCCTCTTGGTATAAATCTAAAAATAATCTTGAAGCAAGTGGGCTACAATTCATTTTATTACCCCAGTGTTAATCTAGAATAGGTACATAAAAACTGTTAGGACAATTAATCTGAATTAATTTCCAAAGTGAATTAAATTAAATTGAATGAAGACCACCTGAATTCTGAATAAGAACAACCTTCATAGGGGTTTCACACAGTTTAATTAATCCACTTTTAAATTCTCACCTTCAGCTAATTTGGGTTATTTTCCTGAGTGTCCCAACGTAGGCAAAATCTTAGAGGTAAATGTGGCTCAGGGGAATTCCTCTGGATTTACCCAGATGTAATTTAGAACAGAAATGTATCCTCTAATACTCTTTGACCACGGCACAGAAATGACGCAGAAATGAGGGATATATAAATTGTGCTGCTTCATGGAGCTCAGCTTTATGAAGGAGACCTTTCCCAAAAGTTTTTGTTGTTGGTGGTGGTGGTTTTTTAAAATTATTTTTCTCTCTGCTGTCTCCCTGTACCTCTGTGTGTATCAATGCAGGTACGTGTGTGTGCAGACGTGCACATTACCAATGTGTGCTCTATTTGACTTTGCTCTATTTGTTTAAGCCATTAAAGCTTCTCCTCTGTGCACCTGGGACTCCCATTGAAGTTAAACTGGGAGCTAAAGGAACAGCAGGATCAGCTGGCTGGGGGAGAGCTCAGCTCTGCACCTTCACAGCTCAAATAGGACGGCCAGCCCGAAGCCCACAGCCACTCAGGGCCCAGCAATCTAGGACAAATTTACAAAAGCAAGGTTGTCTTTCAAGGAGCAAAGCCCCTTCTGCTGGCTGAGGAAGTGTCATCATCTCTGCAAGGGCTGTAGGTGCAAGGGGTGTTGCTGCAATATTTATCACGGCATTGCAATGTGGCTGAGACAGTGGTCCTCCACTTTCTGTGGTGCTTGGTGAATAGAGGAGAGCAACTGGAGCAGGCACAGGAAGGTCTCAATTCTCTCCTCCCGAAAAGGCATTTCAAAAAAGCTGATTTGTTATTTCAGCATGTAAGGTAACTATACCAGGTGCCCCATTAAAAAAAAAAAAAAAAAAAATTAAAAATTTAAGGGAATTATTTTTTCCTGCTGAAATCAGTGGCTGTAGGACTCAAGGGTTAAAGCTCCCTAAGTTTACCTCATGACCAATACCACAGAACCAGAGAATGGGCTAGTTTGGAAAGGGCCTGAGAGATCATGTGTTTCTAACCCCTCTGAGAGGGGCAGGGACATCACGAGTGGCTCCCTGGTGCCTCTGAGGTGAGATCCCCCAGGTCAGAGCAGTCTTCTCCCAGCAGATTCTTGTGCCAAACGTCCCAGATCGTCACAATAACAGAATCTCTGAAATAACTCCTCAAATAACCATATCAGTGGGGTAAGGTACAGTAATATGATCACGCCAGGGCACATCCAGAAACCTGGAATTTTACTCCTTAGCACAATGAATTACAGCGTGACCTTGCAGAGAGCCATTTATAGACCAACACTTTAAAGATAAGCTCTCAAATAAGAGTGCCCTGTGAGTAATCTGGTGTGCTGCTCATCTGTCCAGAGTGGGCATTTCTGAAAATCAATCTCCTTTGGATTGGGATTTCTCAGTTGACATACCTAAGTTGGAAAAATACGACCTCTTCTTCCAGCCTCAATTTATGCACCTGGAAAGGATGTGTGTGTGCTTGTGAATGTGTTTAGGGAGCAGCATTCATCTCCCAGCATCTCAGAGAGGTTTTATAAAATGTAGTTGGGTTAAAATCTCAAACGTACCCTAGCCTTCATTCTCCCTTTTTCATGATACAGTTGAGAAAAAATAAATAAATAAGCAAATACCACAGCTAAAAGCATCTCTGAAAAGCTGCACAAAATGAAAGATTCCCAAGAATTTAGAAACTGTGGAGTAAATTCATAGTTTGATTCAGGCATTTCCAGACTCAGCAGGACAGGAGATTTTTGCCAGTCTTTCCCCCTTGCCGTCCAAATTTTAATTTCATGCACCATAAGATCAATCCACTTTCTGACACATTCCTTTCATAAATTTGGGTGCATTTTGGAAAAATCCAAGGCCAGGTTGGATGAGGTTTGAGCAACCTAGTAGAAGGTGTCCCTGCCCATGGCAGGGGGTTGAAATAAGATGGCCTTTAATGTTTCTTTCAACCCAGACTATCCTATGATGCAAAGGAAAATGCTCCTACCTATTTGTCAAATTTAAAAACATTGCAACAACCCAATGGAGTCAATCTTTACAATGGACACAGGAGATTTTCAAAACAGGCAGCAGCAAATTTTATGGCACCTACACCCAACACAAAAGGTGAGGCTATGGCCTCAAGTTGTTCCAGGGGAGGTTTAGATGGGATGCTAGGGAAAATTCCTTCATGGAAAGGGCTGTCCAGCCCCACAGGCTGCCCAGGGCAGTGGTGGAGTTGCCATCCCTGGAGGGATTGGCACTTGGGGACATGGATTAACGGTGACCTTGGCAGTGCTGGGAGAATGGTTGGACTTGATGAACTTAGAGGTCTTTTTCAACATAAATGGTTCTGTGATTCTTCCGCCTGATGCTCCCACCACCTCCTGCTGGGGTTGGGACCACTCACTTAGGCAAGCTGATGCCTTCTGCCTTGACATCAGCTCACCTAATCACCTCTACTCCTGCCCTGCCAATTCTTTTGTTGCTGCCATCCTCATAATTACAATTTAGGCATTTCCAGAGCCCAGGACTTCACTGGTGTAATAGAATTTTCAAGGGCTAGTGAGTTTTCACCAGTGGCAGAAACAGTTTCATGCCATTTCCCCGTGTCCTGCCTACTTTTCCAGCTCCCTCATTATGGTTCAGCTTCTTTTTATCTGTGATAACCCCTCTGTCTGCAAGGTCACCTTTCAGCCTCAAAAAGTGAAATGCTGCTCAGAAAACAAAATTTTCTACCTCCACAAGAGGGGTGCTCCTCATCACAACAGAAAAATACTGAGAAGAGGCTTAAAAATATCTTCATCTCATTTTGACATCAGGAAAAGAAAAATTACAAGGATTTGTCCCTAGCATAAACTTGTGAGTCAGTCCCTATATTAGGTACCTTAAAAAAGTGTTTTTATTTAACAGCAATGCTAACACACTTTGATGAGTTGATGTTTAGCAGTCAAGCAAGCACAAAGCTAATTTCAAAGAAGCACCATTGTAGGTTAGTTTGGCCCAGAAATTAAAGTCTTTCCTATCTGCTTTCGCTCATGGTTGTTAATTAATTGGTAGGCAATAAACACAGACACCAGTTTTGCAGGAGTAGAACCATGAGGCTATCACGGACTAGTTTTCCTGGTGTCATGTTATTAAGTCACAGTCCAATTTTCAGGGAGGAAAAAAAACCTGCAGAGAAGACATTAGAGGTGTTTCTGAAGAGTTGCCTACAAGCCACCTGCAGCCCAGCTGCTTTTCATGCAGCACTGTGCTCTCCTTCGGGGCCTGACCTTGCTGGTTTCTCTCTCTCACAGTTCCAGCCCCAAGATGGGGTGGGTGGTTGAAGTCCTTGGTCAGGCTTGGGGTGCACACCAGAGCTGCAGGACAGCTTGGTTCAATTCCCTTCTTTGCTACCAGCTGCCCTGCATGGCTGTGCCTGAGCCATGCCAGTGGTTTCATCTCTCTTTAAAAATTCATGCAGTCACAGAATGTTTTTGGGCTGGATGGGACCTTCATAATCATCCAGTGCTACCCCCTGCCACAGGCAGGGACACCTTCCACTGTCCCAGGCTGCTCCAAGCCCTGTCCAGCCTGGCCTTGGACACTGCCAGGGATCCAGGGGCAGCCCCAGCTGCTCTGGGCACCCTGTGCCAGGGCCTGCCCACCCTCACAGGAATTCCTTCCCAATATCCAATCTAAACCTACTTCCTTTCAGTATAAAATTATTCCTACTTCTCCTACCAGCTTCTTCCCAGGACAAACATAAGTGCCCACAATTCATCACTGTAGGGCTTAAGGAGGCATCTCCGGTGCTGGATTAGGTAACCAGACCTGCCCATGAATAAATTTGGGGGATATGTATTAATCCACAGGAGAAATCCTCAAGATAATCTTCAGAAATTTGATAACAACTTTGGAGGATCAGTGTCTTAATTCCACCCCACTGCAGTCACACGAAGCGCACTAATAAGTGGGTGACCAATTAACAGTGATTATAAACGAGCAGAAAGTGCAATAAAAGTTACTGGGGCACTGGGATGCAGCGAGAATAGAGGTGCAAGGACCACACCCTGTGCTTTTACCCCATGAATTCCTGTCTCAGGAAACAAACCCCAGATTCTACATGACACCCTGGCACACCAAACCTGCCATTCCCGAGCTCTCTGGTCCCTGCTCTGCCAAGCCCCATTTCTGCTGCAGGTGAGGCAGACACGTGTCCCCCTCAGGGAGGCAGGACAGGTGAGTGCCAGTCCCACAGGGACAAGCTCAGAGGCAATCTCCTGGATGTGCAGACAGCCTCCTCTTGCTTGAAGGGGTGTCAGTTTCCCAAACCGCATTAACTGAAGCAACATTATAAATGTTTGGCTGAGTTTTAGGAAGGGAGGAGTTAGAGAATCTACTTTGCCTGTTTATATTTGCTGCTGCCAAAGGAACTGAAAGGCCATTAGCAACCCTGCTGGTCTTTCAGCATTGGAACTAAACACCTTTAGCCCCAGAGGGCTTCACAGCAGTAGGAAAAACCTCACGCTTGTAAGGTCTCCAGCCCTTTATTACTTTTTTCCATCATGATTACCTTGGCTCCAGAAAGTTTTAATACTGTTCAAAATTCAATCCAGTTTTATTGACATCTCTAGTTTTGCCAAACAGTTAAACTGAAGCAGACGGCATGAATTTCAGTCAATCAATATTCATTTAAAACTGGACACCCATATGTAAGCATACTCTCTCCTTGGCAATGAGTAGGGAGGCTAAACAATCAATCCACACTTGTATTTAAACTCGGCGACTGCATTTTCAAAAACCCCCACATAAGGCAAAATTGAATGGTTGAATAAGGCAACATGTGATTTCTGTTATGTTATTATTAATAATTAATAATTCACTTAATAACACAGCGGGAGCCTAATCCAAAACCCACTGATGTCAATAGATTTCTTTCCAGTGTACTCAGGAGCACAAAGCAGACACAAAAGCTCAGGTTTTTAACAGCATTTAAGCACCTACATCCTGTGCTGCACTCAGACACCTTCTGCTTCACAGTCTCTGGGCTCAGAACAAGGCAGTGAAGTGGTGGTGATATGGTACAGTGAATAATGGAGTGTGGTGGATGTATGGAGAGAGGATCAAAGAGCTGTCCAGGTACATGTGGCAGGGCTAGATTTAAATTTTGGCCTTACAGCACTGGTTGAATATGCCCACCTCTTCTGTTACGGGTATACACCATGTAAGACTGACATTTATTCTGTTGTACTTCAATATAACAAGCAGATTGCATCTATTATTGACAGCCTGGGAGAGCTGGGGCTGCTCACCTGCACAAGAGAAGGCTCCAGGGAGAGCTCAGAGCCCCTGGCAGGGCCTAAAGGGGCTCCAGGAGAGCTGCAGAGGGACTGGGGACAAGGCCTGCAGGGACAGGACACAGGCAATGGCTTCCACTGCCAGAGGGCAGGGACAGATGGGATATTGGGAATTAGGAATTGCTGGCTGGGAGGGTGGGCAGGCCCTGGCACAGGGTGCCCAGAGCAGCTGGGGCTGCCCCTGGATCCCTGGCAGTGTCCAGGGCCAGGCTGGACAGGGCTTGGAGCACCCTGGGATAATGGAAAGCATCCCTGCCCATGGCAGGGGGCTGGAATGAGATGGTCTTGAAGGGCCCTTGCAGCCCAGACCTTTCTGTGATCCTGTGATTAACAGCTGTCATACATTATCTGCATCCCTGTTTTAGGCTCTGGCTGGGTGCAGAGTCTGATGTGTAAAAGATAAGAAGATCCAGGAAACAGCAAGCTGTTAAGTTTACTTAAAACTTTCCCTGGCCTTTTCCTGTCTACCATCAACATCTTTAAAGCAGCTTCTGAGAAGTGCTGTGGCAGCCAGACACCCAGGCCTTGGACATCTGGACCTTAAAGCAAATATTACGGTTGTTGTTATTACTGTTTTGCCTCCCTAATTAACCAGTTGGGCACTTGCCAGCTCTTTCTCTCTGCATTGCAAGGATTGTTTCCACTGGGTTTAGGCAGACAGTCTTACTTTAAGATCCCTATTGATCAGCTGCCATTCTCACATGGTTAAAGCACTCCTCTTGGGGAACTCTCCAGTGTTTTAAGTGCACACAGTTACTCTCATGACTGGCTTGTAAACAGGTTTTAATGGGGCTATTAGTGTAAAAGGACAGGAAACTTTCAAAAACAGCCTTTTAAATATTCATGAAGATGTTTAATCTGGTGCTTAATCACCACTGTTTGCATATCAGAAAAGCGGGGTGGCAGCAGTGCCTCGCTGTTAACTTCAACAGGACATTAATAAACGCCCTTAGACCCATGATTAATCCCCAAATGCCAGCCAAACTCTTAAAAAAGCATTCCCCACCTTCTGCATAAGAGCTTCCCAAAATGGGTGTCCAAGGAGGGCATTAGCTCCCAGGAGAGGAGGTTCAGGGCCAGGCTCTGCTCTTGCCCACTCTGAGCGTGGCATGACCTGTACCTTCTGCACTGGCCGTGTCCCATTGGGTCACAGGGGCATCAGAGTGGACTTTTCTGCCTGAGTGGAGGGTTCAGAGCCCCAGGGGATCTCCCAAAAGCAGCTGTGCTCAGGTGGGACGTGCTGTGTCTTGTGTCTGTCCCTCACTGGGGCCGGACGGGCCCTCCAGGAGATGCCAGTATCTCCCCACTGCCAACAGTGGGTTCATTCACTCATGTTTTCCTTCCTGCAAAGCTCAGACTTTCAGCTGGTTTATGCTGACTGAATTGGTGCAAGGGCATGGAAAAACCCTATTTAACTGTTTTAAGTGGTGATTTTATCCCGGTGTCCCATTCTCTGCAACCCCTACTGACCTTTCCTGGCCATTCGCGTGGTCACACCTATTCACTCTCTGCCCTGAACTGCCCCAGGAGCCTCATGACTTGGGTAAAGGCAGAGTGAGCTAAAGACAGAATTCCAGCTTCTGTGTTGCTTTGGGTGTGGATTTTAGCCACTTCTTTGGTAATTTTTGTAATACATGTTTTATTTTCGTTTAAAAAATAAAGGCGGAAAGGATAGTATTTCCCCAGCGGGAGAGGCTTCATGCAATTTTAAAAACGTGCATTATTTAATCCAGCAGGCATTAAGATGCCTTGAGCTGTTAACACCTGTTGTGGAAATCCATAATACACAGGCTTAAAAAACCAACAACCCTGAGAGACCCATAAAGGTTCCTGCAGAGCTGTCGTTGCCTCTTGTGTCAATGAGTACTTAAGGGCCCTGAAATCTGTGGCTGAACTCACTTACTGAGCACGTGCTTTCTCTTCAGCTCAAAAAAAAAAAAAAAAAANAGCCAAAAAAAAAAAAAAAAAAAATCCTTAGGATAATTTCATTGAAGAAAAAAAAAAAAAAGAATAATGAATATGGAACACCAGTGAACTGCATTTCTTACACAAACCTCTCATGCATTTTTCATACATTTCCCCACCCAGGCGCCTAAATGCACCAGTTTATAGTCTATGTTACTACCTTGTAAAACTCCATGTAAAACTTTAGTCAACATATTTTTTAGTGCTTTGACACACTGTCATTTAACATACGCCAAACCCAGGTAGCCTGACCTCAGCTGGGGAGGTCACCACTGTGTTCCACAGAAGTAGATAAAAAAAAAAATATATATATATATTCCCAGTAGGAAATGCAAGGGTAAAGCAAAACTCCCCGGGGGGAAAGTGTGGAAGAAACTTGGTGTGATTTCACACTAGCAGCACCTGTGCTCACTTCATCTTCATAATCAGCAGAAACCAGTTGTGCTGTGAAGTCCTGGCTGTGCTGGAGCCAGTGGAAGTTTTCCCATTTAAACAACTGGACCCATCTGATGGGACCACCTAAAATTTAGATAGCTGCCTTCAACGAGGAGCTGAGTGTCTGGTGCCATTTGAGCCCCTCCAGGATGTGCTTCTTGGCCTGTCACATACCTTGTTGACCCATGTCAGACTGTTGATCCCCCAGGGATGCTTCTCCCATCCTGGGGTGTCTGGGAAGTCCTGGCTGACAGTAAAAAGGGAAAAATAGTACCCACCTTTAAAAAGGGGAGAAAGTAGTACCCTGGGAACTACAATCCTGTCAACCTGACCTCTGTGCCTGGGAAGATCATGGAACAGAAGTTGTGCTAAGGGACGTGGAGGACAGGGAGGTGATTTGAGACAGCAGGGCTGCACCAAGGAAAAATCCTGTCTGACTCAATGTAGTGGCTTTCTTTGATGAAGTAACTACGTCAGTGGATCAGGGAAGAGCTACAGATGTAATTTATTTGGACCTCTGTAAAGCCTTTGACATGGTCTCCCACAACATCCTTCCCTCCAAATTGGAGAGTGATGGATTCCATGGGTGAACTACTAGATTGATTAGGAAATGGTTGGATGGTCACATCCAGAGGGTTGTGATCAGTGGCTCAGAGTCCCAGTGGACATCAGGGACAGGTGGTGTCCCTCAGGGGTCCATATGGGCACCAGAGTTATTGAATATCTTCATTAATGACACAGACAGAGGGATCGAGGCACCCTCAGTGAAATTGCACATGGCACCAAGCTGAGAGGTGCAGGTGACACACCTGGAGGATGGGATGGCATCCACAGGGACCTGAACAGGCTGAAGTGGCCCAGGAGAATCTCATGAGGTTTAACAAGGCCACATGCTGGAGCTGCACCTGTGTCAGGGCAGCCCCTGGGATCAAACCAGGCTGGGGTGAGCAGAGGGAGCAGCCCTGGGAGAAGGACCTGGGGGTGCTGTGGGTGAGAGCTGGACCTGCCCCAGCCTGAACCCCCCGTGCCCTGGGCTGACCCCCCAGCGTGGGCAGCAGGGCAGGGGGGATTCTGCCCCTGTGCCCCTGTGCTCAGGTGAGAGCCCACCTGCAGAGCTGCCTCCAGCCCTGGCTCCAGCAGCACAAGGACGTGGAGCTGCTGGAGCCAGTGCAGAGGAGGCCACGGAGATGCTTTGAGGGGTGGAAAACATCTTCTGTGAGGAAAGGCTGAAGGAACTGGGATTGTTCATCCTGGAGAACAGAAGCTTTGGGGTCATCTAATTGCAGCCTTCCAGCACCTGAAGGGAACTTACAGGAAAGATGGGACAAGACTCTTTACAGGAGCCTGGAGTGACAGGACAAGGGGGAATGGCTTCAATCTGAAAGAAAGTAGATTTAGATCAGATATTAGGGAAAAAATCTTCCCTGTGAGGGTGGTGAGGCCCTGGCACAGGTTTCCCAGAGCAGCTGTGACTGCCCCATCTCTGGAGTGTCCAATGCCAGGTTGGAAGGAGCTTGGAACAACCGGAGACAGTGGAAGATGTCCCTGCCCATGGCAGGGTGTTGGACAAGATGACCTTTAAAAGTCCCCCTCTAACCCAAACCATTCCATGATTCTGTGATTTTAAGGTTCTGTGACTTTAGGTGTCCTGGGGGCTGGAGGCACCCAGGTGTCTGCAGGTGCCTTGGTGTCCCAGCTCCCAGCAGAGCCTGGAGATTGAGCTGGATCAAGCAACTGATCTGTGACATAAAACACAAATATCTATTGCCATGTGGGGTGTCCAGGGCTATCTGGGGGATTGTGAGGGGACAGCATCCTTCTGGGGAAACAGCTAAGGCCTGCTGAGATGCCCAGGTCCCTGCAGACGTGGCTGGATTTCATGGTGTGACCCATGGGGATGCTCTGCGCAGGGCCAGGAGATTGTGGGTCCCTTCCAGTGCAGGACATTCCATGATTCCATGATTCTGTGACCTGTTTTAAGGCAGCTGGATTGAGTCCTGTGTGTTTGCACCAAAATCCCCCTGCCCCCCACGGCTGATCCTGCACGGCCTCAGCTACAGGAGACAGGTCCCACCTTGCTGCGGGGTAAGACAAATCCTACAGCTGCAGGAGAGTTTTATCACAGGCATAATTAGAAACTTTCCTACCTGCCTTTATTAACTAAATAATTTTATAATTAGTTTGCAGCACTCAAGCCATTTCAGCAGCAGGCTCAGGAGTCTCTGAGGAAGGCAGGGAATACCAAGATTGTTTATTCACGGATCCTAGGAAATTTTTCACCATGGCTGTCTCCTGTGGTGGACTCCTTGGGGACAAGTGAGAATCTCAGCAATTTCATGAAACTTACTTAACACTCCATCGATGTTCAGATGAGGAGAGCAGAAGGCAGGAGGACAGGTGACATCATCCTGAAGAAAGTCAAAGGCAAAGCTGTCACAAATATGGGGAAAGCCACAGTCAGGCTCAGACTGGGAACTCACACTGGTTGTGCTTACATGCCAGGCACATGATCTGGGGACACTTCTCCAGTTAAAGTTTCCCTCTGTTTCTCTGTTGGAATCAGAGGATTTTTTACATCAGAACGCAAATTAGATGTTTTTCAATATTATTCATGATTTCTAAACATCTCTGTCTGAGCAAGGCACAGACACAAGTCCCACTTAGCTTTTGCTTGAGTTTTACAGCTTAGCACAGAGGTGATGATGCCTTTCTCGGAAGGATCTCATGGCATTTACAGAATAAGGCTTTTGGTTTGACAACACAATTATACAGGACCTTACCTTCAACTATAGCTACTCAAATCTACTCAAATTTATTCAGGCAGAAAATTCTGAGGCTGGAAACATAGTTGTCAATTCTGTTTTGTAAACCATATGTAAAGTATATTTTAAATAACATTGGTTGTAGAAGATAATTATGATTTGTCTTAAAATACTTCTCTCTCCCAGACTTTGATAAATTTCAATTGATTGGTTTAGGAAATATTTCAGCAATAAATGTAATAAAAATTCAAGAACTTAATCTACTTTGAAAAGCTGTGGAATTAAAGAAAGGTGGATTTTTTATATTTTTAACAAAAACTGATACTTTCCCCAAAAAATGTAAAGAAAAAATAGGAACACATGGAGTAATCCTACTCAGCCAGAGTAGTGACTCCTTATGATAATTTCTGAGATCTATCCTGAAACTACACACTGCAGAAGAGAATTTTCAAAAAGAGAACAACAAAAAGAGAATTTTCAAAGTCGTTTTTCTAGCACAGAACCACAGATTGGCTTGAATTAGAAGGGACCTTAAAGATCATCTCACCCCCTGCCATGGGCAGGGACACTTTCCACTAGCCCAGGTTGCTCCAAGCCCTGTCCAGCCTGGCCTTGGCTATCACTCCTCAGGGATTTTCTCTGCAGTTGGGTGCTTCAGGCCAAAATAATTTCTTTGGCCTCTGTGGTCATTTCTGGCAGATAATTGTGGGGTTCAGGTTAAATCTTCCTTGATCAGCCTTGTTTCCTCCAGCCCACATGCTTTGGGGTAAACCCATGAGTTGCTGCCCTGGCTCTTCCTCATTAAATGAGATCAGCAGCTCATCATGAAGTCTGCACAAGAAATGACAACCCCAGGTAATTTTTGTGAGGGAAAAAAAAAAAAACCATAACCCAAATGAGAGGACAATCTAATGGCCATCCTTGCACCCGCAGTGGCAAAGGGCAGCAGTGGACAGAATGACCCCAAGAAGAGAACACTTCTGGGGATTTCCCTAAATAGGTGTTTATTTTTAACTCTCACACCCAAGCCTGGAGGATCCTATTCTTTCTGCAGGAGTCCTGTATTAGTGCTCCAGCTGAGGAACATGCATTAGCAACTCTTAGTCTCTTGTACTGGGCATTATGTCTCATCTTTGGAGTCAGATTAATGGAGATTAGTGGTACCACTTAAGAGTTTAAACATCATTCTGACCCAAATTGGTCGTGCAAGCCCAATGTATAACGTTGCACATGCAAGGCTCTTACTATCCAGAAAGTGATTTCATTAATTGTTTCAGGGAAGAAAGCTTGTGTTACTTTCTGCTCTAATCCTGAGGTACTGCCCCCCATGCTTTCCACATCCACAAACACATCTGGTTATCCATCTATGCAAGGATCCATTTAATAATCAAAGATCATTTTGTTATGGCTGCAGTTGGCCTGTCTGCTTGCCTTCCCTGAGTGGTTTCATCCATGCCTCTGGTCTGCTGGATATCTGCTCCAGTTTCCACAAGGAGTGACACAGGACTTGAGGAAAACCAACAAAAAATAAACAGGCACAGCACTGCAGAAACTGCTGCACTGTATTAAAACAAATGGTTTTAATTATTTAAAATTAGATGCCTTGGCAGAAGCCATGCAGAAACTAAAAACAGAGGAAGCAAAAATATTCTTGTTTAAGACTACAGAAATGGAATTGATCCTAATAAGTCAAGTTTATTTTTGTGAAATAATTAAAGAAAACCTCTTGCATTTCTCTGGCTGTGTGACCAAAACCAATTTGGAAACACACCGAACTTTTCAAGAAATCATTCATTTAGTTGGATTTGGTCCTGGTGTTATAAAAAAAAAAAAAAAAAAATACAAAGTTTCTGATGAAGTCTTTGTCTTCTANGAATAAAAGAGAAGCACTTTCCCAGTGTTGCTTTTAGCATTTCCCATGGGACTGTCTACTGATGTCAGCACTTTTAATGACTCATGTCCATCTCTCCCATCACATCCTCGAGACACTCCACCTCCAGCACAAGGAGCAAGGAGGGATCTACCCTGTCAACCACCACCCCTTCCTTCAGCACCCGGGACTCTCCCCTGGGGTTTCTCATCAAAACACTGACCCACCCTGACCCTGTTTGGCTGTTGAGATCTGACAAGATCACAGCCTGGGGTGGTATGGCTGGATTTACATGTGCTTAACAAATTGCCTGTTCACTCAATTACATTTTATTTAATCATCTGTAATCATATAAATTATGCCTGATGGTAGTAAATGTTCGTGTCAGTTCCTAATTACAGATTGATTAATTGACTGTGGTGATTTGTATTACTTATATAAGAATATATGAAGATGATGATAAATTGTTATTAGTATGAAACATTTTATATGAAACATAGGGGAAACTTTCCTTTCTTTGGCACTTAACATTCAATGTATCAAAAATGTTTTGCATTATCTCATGCCCCAAAAAGTGACACTTCCACCACATTAAAAAAAACCAAAAAAACAAAAAACAAAGAAAGGAGAAATATGGTGTGTTGCTTGATGCCTCAGATGAGGCTTCAAGCAACTAAAAACTCTTGAGGATTCCATCCACCAAGAACTTGCCTGTTGCTTTCTACTCACTTCAGTTTTGATCTGGACTGCGCATCAAGTCAGGTTTTAGCATGAAATTCAAGAAAGTGAGGAAAAAATTTGTGCTGATGTCATCTGGGGGTAAGCCCTCTTTCTGTAGCTTGACCACACTACTGCCTTGACAAAATTGCTCTGAGTTTTGAGGGCAAATGGTTTAAGACCAGATTTGTTATTAAGAAGGAATACTATGTGCTGAAGAATGTCTACTTTCCCAGAAAAATATTCAACCAGACCAGGGTGCTCCAATCCCTGTCCAGCCTGGCCTGGGACACTGCCAGGGATCCAGGGGCAGCCACAGCTGCTCTGGGCACCCTGTGCCAGGGCCTGCCCACCCTCCCAGCCAGCAATTCCTAATTCCCAATATCCCATCTGTCCCTGCCTTCTGGCAGTGGAAGCCATTGCCTGTGTCCTGTCCCTGCAGGCCTTGTCCCCAGTCCCTCTGCAGCTCTCCTGGAGCCCCTTTAGGCCCTGCCAGGGGCTCTGAGCTCTCCCTGGAGCCTTCTCTTGTGCAGGTGAGCAGCCCCAGCTCTCCCAGGCTGCCTCCAGAGCAGAGGGGCTCCAGCCCTGGCAGCATCTCCGTGGCCTCCTCTGGACTCATTTCAACATGTCCAGGCCTTCCATGACAATATCAGTCATGACTGCTGTCAGCACTCATTCCCAGAAGAAACCAGGAACTTTTAATTTGTCTTCCAGCACAGGTACTGTGCTGCTGTGTACTGCTCCATTCCTGTCAATCCATTTCTCAAGGTCACCTGGCTCCTCCCACACACCATGGCAGTCATCCCCAAACCGATGGTTTTTTGTGTTTTCAGAAAATGTAATTAGAAAATGTCTATGTTTTCTGCCAAGGTCATTCACACACATCTTAAATGTGACTACTGAAAAAACAATCCTTGAGAAGCCCCACTAACAAACTATCCCCAGCCCAGCACTACTTCTATCACTAGAGTCTCTTATTTCCCCTACAGGTAAACACCTCACAATCTTCTTTCTAAGCCCCCATTTCTCCAGCTCCACTAATCCAGCTAATCCCTCTCTGAAGCAAGGATAAGTGACACCTTTTTCATTCCCTTATCTAAAAGTTAGGTCTCTTATCAAAGGAATATGCTAAACGCAAGTGACACTTTCTGTCTTTGGAAAACCCAAGTTATATTTAAGATCACGGCTCTATATCTGTAGCCATTCTTCCCTCCAAATTTTTTTGCAGTTTTGTCACCTAGTTGAGGCTAAAGCACTTAATAAACTGAAAAATGACAGGTTTAATTTATTTTCTACCTCTTTGTATCTGTGATGGAGATTGTCCAGTGCCTTCATCTAGACTTGATTAAGCTTTCCATTGTTTTCTTACATCTCAGAAGTGGTAACTTTCAGTTTTTCCTGACTTCTTCCTCAGTGTCCAGCCTGCCTGTTCTGCCCTGCCCAGATGCACCTCCCTCCCTCAACACTGAACCAAGGTGTATGGTTGGATGTTGAGAAGCAAAACCAGTTGTGTTGTGACAACTGTCGGACAAGAAGATTTTCTTTAAAAATGTTTCCACTCCCCTTCATCTTCCAGGAACCCATGGACACCAACTTGCAATGTTCTTTTCCTGTTTTGCCAGATTTGGGGTGTATCCTTAGACCCACAGGGTGGGTAACCACATCATGGCCATTAACCCATACAAGGAACCCTTCTCTGAGCTGTTGCTGTGATGATTTGTGAGACATCAACTCTTGGGAGTGACATCCAGATAACTATCCTTTCACAGTCTGCTTCTGAGAGGAGACTCTGGACTACCCACACAGGGTAAGAACTGGAGCCCATCTCAAAACCCTAATTCCTGAGAGCCAAACAAGCTTCTTGTTCTAGTTAAGGAGAAAATTTACAGATTTTGGTTAATATTGGCAGCTGTGACAAAGGCAACCTGTTTCTTACACCAGAATTTTGTCCTCCACCTCCCCTGGTTCAAACAGGGTGGGTAGCATAAATCAGTTACGCAGAGGGTAAGGCTTTTAGGTGGATATATCTGTTTGTCTTCCATTCTGTCTGTCTGTCTGTCTGTGCTATCAGGCGTGGGAGGTGTCAGGTGTGGGATATGTCTCAGCATTCCTCTTTTTTGACAGGAGAAGGCCTCTCTGCAAACTTGAGTGCTCCTGCAAGCCCTGGCTTTCTTTATCCCAAACCCCTGAGAGAGGCTGGGCAGTGCAGGGAGGTATTTTAGCAGGTGTCACTATTATGATTTCTCTCCCAGAATCAGGAATTCTCTCAGGGTTTTGGTTTTTTTTTTCCCCTTCCCTTTCCCTGTCATGACACTGTGGCTCCTTCTCAGACACTGTTGTAGCTCCTCTGCAGAAGCTGTCCTGGTGGACACCTGGCTCTCACTGCAAGAGAAACACTCTGCTGCCCACGAGTGTGTGAGCTTGGATAAATTACTTACCCATCACTGCCTTGGCTGCCCTGTCAGAAAAATCAGTACAAAACGTTTACAGAGTGAAGTCTGTTTATCTAATTCTGATAAAGAGCCAAGGTACCGGGCACGGAGCGCGCAGTAGAAACATCTACCATGCTGCTGCTCCTAACGTGGTCACTTACATTCCTGTGTGCAAATAAATCTTGAAGGGGAAAAGCCTCTGGGATGGCCAGGAAACACACAAATGCTGGAAATGTCTCATCCATTTATAGTGAACTGAATTTCTAAGCTGGAGAGGAGTGAGTGGAGTTGTTCTGTTTTTGCTCGGGTCTTTAGGTTTTGTATTCAGGCTTGGCTGTGTGCCCTTTGGGACAGAGAGAATCTTTTTGCTCTGTGCTTCTGCCCTACAGGCCATGGAAAATCTGCTAGAAGAAGGGGTGCCCGGGAGGGACTGGAGATTCATCCACCTATCCATTCACCCCCCATCCACTCACCTCTTGGTTGATCTGTCCACTCCCATGCAACTGCCTGATCAAAACCCCAAAAGTAGATTGCCCACTCCTCTTTGAGTCTCCTCAGCTCTCGAGCTGACAGCAGATTTCACATAATTAGCTCATTTTTACAAGTTTAACAGGATCCCACCCTTCTTTTTTTGACAGCCCTCTAATGCTTTTCATGAACACGGCAGGAAACGCAGCTCGATGGAGATTTCCATAACCAGATGTTGAAATTGTGATACATGTTTTTTACAGAATTAATCTATGTGGCCAAACAAGCAGAACTGTGCTGGTGCTTTTTAAAAATGCAGTAGACCTGTAGCTGATGCATCATTATCAGTTAATTCTCATAAAAGGTCATTAATGGTGCATACAATGAAGTGCAGGGCTGGACAGGCTGGGTTGGAGAGAGAGGGTATCTGCATGACTGATGTGCAATGCTCAGGGTCAGAGCATTACAAAATTCTTCTCTTCAATTATTTACATCCTTCCATCGACTGCATGGTGGGCTTGGGCCTGTGCAAGGAGTTTCTGCTCTCCTTGCAGGGTTTTTCCTTTTCCTCAGGAATGGCATTCATTTAAATTAAAATGGTCTGGTGAAATCCTGTGGCTGACAAAGATGCAGGGAGGAGAGTGGGTGGCACTGCTGCAGTCATTCGAGGCTGGGGAGCCCTGTGCTCCCTGACATGGCAACTGCTGCACATAAATCCTGTGAGACCATCCTGCACGAGCCCCTGGCGAGGAGATCCCACTGCCAGGTACAAAAACGAGGCTGGGAAGAAGGATTAAGGCTGCCAATTTCATAACACCACATCCTCGTTATCATCATCATCATCAACAACAACAATGAAGAAGTTTCAGTGCTTCCCTCTCCCTACCTCCAAACCTTCAGCGAAAGGAATCCAACTCAATTTTTTTTTTTTAAGTTCCCTTTCCTTTTTTTTTTTCATTTTGCTGATGGCAACGGCATCAGGCATGCTATATATCAGCCATGATATATAGCCCTACGAGCTGACTGTTGACAACTTATGGCTCTTTTGTCTGGGTTTGCCTACTTGGCTGTTTAATTACGTGAAGTGCCTTTTTTTTTTCCGCGCGGCGCTCATTTCATACCAGCGGCTGCTGGAATTCATGGGTGGTGCTACGTTTACACCAGCCATCAAGCTGATATTTCAAACACATTAGCGTGACCATGCTGCAAAATATGTGGTAGAAGGAGCTGCTGTTGCAGCTCTTTGGTTCATCTGCGTGAGCTAAATCAGCCAGAATATTCCTTAGAATAAAGTGATAGAATTCTGTGGTTCTATGAAGATGTTTCTCTTCACAGTTTCAATACCTCCTTACATATCTTTTCTTTTTTTTCTTAACGTTGATGGAATTTAAATTATTGACCACACCAATTTAATTTTTGATTGTAATAGCAATTAATAGAGAGGACATTAGAGAGAAGAATCCTGAGACTTTATGAGTATGGATTACTGTAAGGCTACATAATAAAATGATTACAGCATGCATAAAAGGTCATTATTGCTGTAATAATGCTGTCCCAAAGTACCTTTTTCATTCTGCAGGACTGAAACTTGTTATCAAACCTAAATGAAAAGCAAGGAGTTACGTCTCAGACTTCTGTTACTGCAAAATTTAAAAATTAACCCAAAAATCCGGTAACAGTTTTTATTGATGTTGTTCAGGAATCTATTCTCCCATCCCTTTGTCTCCTGAAAGTAGAAAATTTAAGCATGGAAAGGGGCAGAATTTTTAAAAGGGTAAATCTGGAATTTGTGATAGAAATGTCACTGATATTTTTAATGAACTCCATGTAACCATAGCTAGAGGTTCTTATTAAGATCCATGTCATCTACTATCTAAAGTAAGAAAAAAGCCTGAGCCAGAAGATATATTCCATGTCTCTGTTTTCTTTAATCTACAGATGGTTCTTGTGAAATAATGCTATCTGAGTGGATATCTTGTCTGAAGAGCGAAATAAAGTGCTGTCCTAGGTTTACTCAAATGAGTATGTTTGCTTTTTTGACATTATTTGAACAAAAATAAAATTTCTGGTTTGGCTTTGGATCTTTGCACACTCTTCTAAAATGAAAGGGAAGCAGTCAAAATGAAAATTGAAAGAAAATAGTTCAAAGTCTGCTAACAGCTCTTGAAAAATGAAAGAAACTGTTTAAATCCTGAAATTTTGGGCTGTGTCTCCTCATGTCTGAAGCACTTCAAATGCACCCTGAGTATGACAATAGTCTTGGTTGCCTTCCAGTGGGGCTGTTTTGCTGTCAGATCTTAAAAGAAATTCTGTTTGTCCACCTAGGACAAAAATCTCTCCCACCACACTTCCATTTAATATTTGTCTTCCCACCTTTCTCTCTCGTGTCCTCCCTTGTGTCCCTCCAGCTCAAACCTCTCAAAGGCTGGAGGCGATGGCCTTTTATCAACCATCTTCATGGTGGCACTTCTGGCAAGGCCAAAAGTTGAGTCTCCTCTTTGGGACATCCCTATATCCACTTCAGTGGATTCAGAAACACAATTCCTATTAACCTGTGACAGGATTTCCACCCTCAAATCACTTTACCTTAAAAGAATTCAAGGGAACCTCCGCTGAACATTGCAAAACTTGAACAATTTGCCCCCTTGGAAGGGACAGATGTGCTATGGGTTTGTTTTATGGAAAAGGAATGAGGTGTAAAGCCCAGCAGCCTCATTTACCCTCAGGGGCTTGGTACAGGCCTTGAAATTCCAAACAAAGAGATGGCCAAAGACCATCAGAAAAAATCCCACCTTGTATTCTCATCCACGTAGCTACAAATGCTCATTTCCCATTTTAATCTCTGTCCAGAGGATGAGCAGGCATAAGGCATATAATTTCAATTAATCTGAGATCTGCAAGTATAAGAAGCTATAAAAGAGCTTATTATTATTTATTTCTCCAGGCATTTTATCCATGTACCATTAGAGATATACAGCTAAATGTGCCTTCTATGTCAATGATAGTGCTCTGTGAAATAGCAAACATTAAAAACCCATAGGAGAGGTTATTCTTTCATATCTGATGGAGGTTTCAGTAAAATGCTTGGGTGGTATTTCACCTGGGTGCCAGAGAGCTGTGTACAGGCACTCAGCTACACAGACTTCCATCTTCTCCTGTGCTGGCACTGCTGAGGCACCTCCAGTGCTGTGTCCAGTTCTGGGCCCCTCAGGACAGGAGAGACACCGAGGGGCTGGAGTGTGTCCAGGGCAGGGAACGGAGCTGGGGAAGGGGCTGGAGCCCCAGGAGGGGCTGAGGGAGCTGGGAAGGGGCTCAGCCTGGAGAAAAGGAGGCTCAGGGGGGCCCTTGTGGCTCTGCACAACTCCCTGACAGGAGGGGACAGCCGGGGGGGTCGGGCTCTGCTCCCAGGGAACAGGGACAGGAGGAGAGGGAACGGCCTCAGGCTGGGCCAGGGGAGGCTCAGGATGGATATTGGGGAAAATTTCTTCACTCAAGGGGCTGTCCAGCCCTGGCACAGCTGCCCAGGGCAGTGTTGGAGTCCCCATCCCTGGAGGGATTCAAAAGCCATATGGATGTGGGACTTGGGGACAGGGGTCAGTGGTGGCCTTGGCAGTGCAAGGGCACTGGTTTGAGCTGGTAATCCTGGAAATCTTTTTCAGCCTAAACTGTTCTGTGATTCTCTGCATGGGACATAGCTGGGTTTTGAAGATGACCCACAGCTCTGCCCATGGATGTGTTCAGCACCTGAAGTGCCATCATCTCACTATGTGTGGCAGCTCTTCCTTATCCCACTGCTGCCAGGAGCAGCCTCAGCAGGTCCCCGCTGTGCCTTGGAGTGCCCATGGCTGGGGTTGCTGTGGCTGTGGAGCCAGAGCCACGCAGCAGTTCCATGGATCCTCACTGTCACAGCACTGGGGTCTGCAGGCTGCCAGATCAATATCTGCTGCCCAGGGCTGGGGGCTCCTGAAGAGCTGAGTCATGGAGGTCATAGAATCACAAAGTCAAAGCATGGTTTGGGTTGGAAGGGACATTTAAAGGCCATCTAGTCCAAGCACCTTGCAAGGAGCAGGAACAGCTTCAACTAGATCAGGCACCTCAGAGCTCTCTCCAGCCTGGTCCTAAATGTTTCCAGTGAAGGGGCAACCACCACCTCTCTGGGAAACCTCTGCCTGTGCCTCACCTTCCTCAGCGTAAAACTTTTCCTTCTAACATCTCATCTGAATCCTTTCTCTTTTTGTTTAAAGCCATTCCTCACTACATGCCTTGTCCCCAGTCCCTCTGCAGCTCTCCTGGAGCCCCTTCAGGCCCTGCCAGGGGCTCTGAGCTCTCCCTGGAGCCTTCTCTTGTGCAGGTGAACAAGCCTTACTCCCTCAGCGTGCCTCCAGAGTGAGGTGCTCCAACAGAAAGAGCTGCTGAACCTTAGGCAGGGTGTCCAGAGACCTGGCAGGGCCTTTCAAATAGGGGGCACTGGAGGAGGGAGGGAGCCCCTGGGCACAGGGAGGTTTGGAAGCTCCTTGAGAAGCTCCTTGGGAAGGAGACACAAACATGTTGTGGTGAGCATGGGTGTCAGCAGCACCCCACACTGAACAAGAGTGATGGCCAGAGTGATGTTTCATTCCTGGAGACTCACTGCATCCATATTACAGTAGCTGCTTCCACCCTTCACCATACTTTCCTGCCCCTGCACCCCTCCCTCCTCTTTTTAATGATTAAATGACTGTATTTGGTAAAGGCACAACAGGAAAAAAAAAAAAAAAAATTAATAGAGGCTCCTTCATCTCCTCCTGAGGGGGGGGGCAATGGCACAGAGGCATCTGTGTGCATGTTTAATGGGTTCAATTTCCTTTCCCTGCCATGGTTTGGTGGCTGACAAGGGAATGCAGCAAGATGGTGGTTACTGCTGCTTTATTGAACGGGACTCCACGAACACTCACTTGGGCATAACGCGAGCCGTGCCCAGGCTTCCCTCTCCTCAGCATCTGTGCTCCTGGCCAAGGGCAAGTGTTTCTTTGAGAGGGACCATCCCCCTTCCCTCCTCCCTCCCCCTCACCCCGTTCAAAGTAGCCAAACTGACACAAAGGATGCTGGCAAACTGGATGTGCTGGAAAAGCAGAGCTCCCGGAAAGCCCCTTGGAGCGCCATAAACGTGTGTCGAAGGAAATTAATTGAATGCTGTGTGTTGAAGGAAATAACAATAACAATAATCACACACATCCCTAGCAACTAGAGAGGGAAAAGATCTATGTGGTTCTTTCATCTCTTCTCTGCCAAGGAGTGATTATTCTCTTCCCCAGTTAATCCCAGAGCCATCAGGCAGATATTTTGAAGAGGGGAGGTGTTTTTCCAAGGGAAGGTAGGTGCTGACATCAGAAGAAGAGGCATGATCCTTTTGCACATTTCAAAGGGCATGCTGGAGGTCTCGCTGTGGTGCTGGTTACTAGATTCAGCAGTCCTGATCCACAGTGGTCATGAGGACCAGGATGGAGGACCTGGAACTCAGTCATCGCATGTGGGCAGCACAACAGGCAGAGTTGCAGAATCCCAAAACAATTTGGGTTGGAAGGGACCTTTAAAGGTCATCCAGTCCAACCCCCTGCCGTGGGCAGGGACAGCTCCCACTCGACCAGGTAGCTCAGATGCAAGGTTGGAGTGGCTCTGCTGGCATGGACTGAGATCTCGTGCTGGTTCTCTGCTTGGGGTGTTTTTGAGGCCAGCAAGATCATGCTTTGTAAGATAACTTCAGATGCCACGTGCATGCAGAATTTTGCCTGTTGGTTGAGCTGCTCAAATTTGTTTTCTCCCACAGAGCCACCCGGCTTATGCTGGGCTGTGACAAAACAAGAGGTTTCCCAGGCTCTAGGCAGGATTGGCAGCCACACGTGGTTCTCCTCTCCTTGCTTTGCAGGATTCCATCTTCCTTTAGGACCCCAGACCAGCCTCGAGCTGAGACATCCCTGCCACATGCAGGAGCTGACGAGTGGTCCTCCCACTGCTGGGGAGGGAGGCTCGGAGGAAACTTATGGCCATGAGAGACTGTGGGACTTGCTTGGAAGACCTGTGCAGATGGGGGATGGGATCTGATCTACAGGATGCCCTTCCAGCTGTGGCTCACACAGAGGAGTGGGAAGTGTCCAGCTGAAGAAGTGCCTGTGAGTTGGACGGACTAAATCCATCTCTTTCCTTGAAACCCTGACAGCTGCTTTGCCTCTCTGCACCTTCACTCCCCATTTATAAAGAGCTGATGAGAATATGCTTCTGCTCTCTCACACCGAGGCTTCATTCATTAATAGTTACAAAAGGTTTTGAGATCCTCAGATGGCCAGTGCGAGAGAAGTAATTATTTATTAACAGCCTCTGTGAAGGTGTGGGCAGCCATATTACATCTCTCCAGGGTATTTAATTTAGGTGCTGAGCATTTATTGTGAGCCTGAGAAAGTAATTGCTGATCTGGGCATCGGGAGGTGGTAAGATTTTTTTTTTTTTAATTTTTTTTTGGTACCTGAATGAAATGCCTATAAATGCAGATCGTATTTTTTACAACGGCGACAAAGAATTGATACCAAGGGACCAACAGTCCTTGAGACTTTTGCTGAGGCTGAGATGTGTCTTTGTTCAACATCGTGTTGGAGGGTGCCCAGGGCTGGCTGGGGTGGTGCAGGCAGCGGGGCCGTGCTGCTCCCCTCCGGGCATCCTCCAGGTGCCGGGAGGCTGGCGGAGGACGAGCATCTCCTCACGAATTTCCCGCGGGCTGATGTTCGCCTTGCCCTGGCCTGCCTCCTGGGGCTGACCCCCCTGCCCAGAGCCTGCCCGTGCCCTCCGCAGGTGTGCGGGGACACCGCTCACCTCGCTCCCAGACGCGGCGGTGGCGCGGGGCCTTTGCCATTAGGCGCCTCCCGTCTCCTTTTCTTTTGTTAAAACCAAATGGAACAATGTAATTAGCTTGTTACAATTAAAGTGACTCGACTGGATAAATTGTAATCACCCAGACTGAAGTTAGGCATCCCTGCAGGTCCCGGCCAGAGCAGCTGAGCTGCCTCATTTGCATAATTAAAATATACAAATGATAATGGATTTTGTACTCAATTTCCAGCGGCTGTAAATTCGAGAAACTATGAAATTAGAATAACTGAGATGGAACCCGCCTTGAGGTAATGAGGATGACAAGTTTTGACAGTAGGGGTGTTTATAACACTAGTTTCTCGCTGCAAAATAAATAAGTACAAAAAAGATTAGACAGTGATATTACTTAATAGTTCCATGGACAGTGGGGAAAGGAGATAGACTGGTGATTACCTCTGCAAATTTACGCTGCCTTTTTGACAAGCTCACTCCTAACCTTAGGGGACACCTTTCTCCTGATTATGAGAAATTGAGAATGAATTAAATGCATAAAAAGGGTTGTCACGCATAGACAAACTAAAGGAAAAGAAATGAAATTAGTCTTGCCATTTTAGCTTGCCGCAGGAGGAGGGGGGAGAGGGAAGGGGAAAAGGCTGGGAGAGAGGTTTCACTGCTCCTGCAAGGAGGAAATTAAGAAACTGAGAGGTCCAGAACCAAGGCTGATTTCACAAGAAATGGAAAGTCCTTGGGACTCCAGGTGAAAATAGGAGAAAAAAATTTTTAAAAAACGGTAGATAATTTCTTGTCCAGGGAAGCTACAGGTTCAGTCTGGCAATGAATTGTGGTTTTCCATGAATGGCTCTTTTTTTTTTTTTTTTTTTTGTTTGTTTGTTTGTTTGTTTGTTTGTTTGTTTTTTAATTTCTCAGCAAATTTTTTCTGCCTCCATTTTTAAGCTTCTAGATCTCCTGAGAACCCCTCAGAGCTGGAAATCTGGGCTGAGCCAGGAGTGGGCAGGTTGCCTGGCATCTCTGACTTCTCTTTACCTACACATCCAAAATAGCAGCAGTTTTATGAATATACGCACAAAAAATAATCTTGTCAAAAATTATTCTGCAAAGCCAAGTGAAAAAAAATGATGGTTTCTGCTCTCCTCAACTTTTCCACTTAGTCCAAAAGAATTAATTAACAATTGCATGTGTTTGCTAATGCTTTTTTTGCAACTCTTCTCTCCTTCAGTAGGATGTTCAGCAGCATCAAGAGAACTGAACCTGTTAAGTGTTGAGCAGAAGATGTCCTTGGAAGGGTGTGAAAGTGGGGAGCAGAGGGTTGAAGCCAAGACTGATTCTGGTGAGCAGGATTTACCTGCTTCCAGCTTCTGTGAACTGATCCTGGGATATGCTGATTTTGCTATTCATTCACCCCTTTTTTGCTCTGATGGGAACTGCACTGGTCAGCTCAGATGGAAATTCCAATGCCATAAATGGCTGGATTTTCCAAGGGGTTAAAAATGGGCATTTGTTTGCTCTGGAATGAGGAAATTGGTTGGGGATTGGTTGAAGGAAAGCTGGAAAATGCTGGTGCTGTTTTCCTTGGCCCCGTGTGGAGGCAAGGATGGGACCAGGGGTGTGTGGGAGCACTGAGGACCAAACCTGCCTTGCCAATGGGTTTGTGTTAGAACTTTAATTACTAAGAATTTTAAGCTTTTTATACTAAAAACACTAACTTTCAAAAAACCCACTATATTTACTTGAGGCTATTAAAAAAAAGCATCTAAAATTAAGAATTACACTTAAATTATTTCTATTATCAAGCTAATAACTAAAAACTTAAAATCTACAGGTTTGGAAAGGGCGATGATCACTACCCATCCTGCCTTCTCCAGGATCCCATGGATCCCATGCTTAAAAGCTTTTAATTCCTCTGTACTCCAGTGAAATTCTGATTATATCACTGAAGTAAAGAAGGTGGAAGGAGATGGAGGGAGAAATGGGAAAGGAGGAGCAGGAGGGAGAAAGCACAAGGGTGAAGAAGAGGGGTAAGCAGAGAAGGCAAGAGGTACCCAAAAAAGAAAAGAGTGCAGAGGTGCTGAGAGAGATGGGCTGGGGATGGGGGGGCTGCAGGCATCCCCACCCACAAGTAGCAGCAGGAGCACTTTCTCACCCTTCCTGGAAATATATTTATTTGCCCACAGCCATGGGTGAAGACAATGCAGTGCTCTTTATTTATCTTCTGAGCAGCACCTGAATTAATCCTGCCATCCTCCAAAGGGTGCTGCTTGTTTTCAGGCCTGTTGGGCACAGCTTCCTTCCCTCTCTTCCCTTTTTCCTAGCCTTCAGTGTGTTCCCAGTTCAGGTACAGCCGTCATTTACATTTTATAGTTTGCTTTACAGCATCTTGTTATTGCGTTATCTGTTAAAGAATGTATTTTTAATGTGTTTTATAGCATGCTTTATAAATAAGTTATTAAAGAAAGTACCTGCAGGTAGTGATCACTTAATAAATATTAATAAAGCAATTCCAGATGAGGCCATCATTAAGAGTGTTGCAGAACACCCTTGCTAGCTACCTAGAAAGAGTTTCTGTGCTGGTTACCAAAAAGTTCACAAGAGTTAAGAAGCAGAGATGGGAAGGAATTGGCTGCCCAGAGAAGCTGTGGCTGTCCCATCACCAGAACTGTTCCAGGCCAGGCTGGACAGGGCTTGGAGCAACCTGGGGTAGTGGAAGGTGACTTGGAACAAAATTTATATTCCAGGTGCTTTCAAACCTAAAGTACTCTGTGATTCCAAGAAACTGTGAAGAACAGAGTTTTGCAATGTCCTTCTGCCCCAGAACTCCAGACTGACATGTTTTGGTTTTTATTTTTTGTGGGTGTTTTCTGGTTTTTGGGTGTTTTTTTGGTTTGGTTGGTTGTTTTTGTTTTTTTGGTTTGTTTTTTTTGTTTGTTTTTTTTGGTTGGTTGGTTTTTTTTGGTTGGGCTATTTGTTGTTTTTTTGTTTTTTTTTTTTTTTTTTTTTTTTTGGGGGGGTTTTTTTTGTTTTTTGGTTTGNNTTTTTTTTTTTTTTTTTGTTTGTTTGAGGGGGTTTTTTTGGTTTTTTGGTTTGGTTTTATGGGTTTTTTTTGTTTTTTTGGTTTTTTTAAAATTAAATACCAGCAGCAGGTATTGATGAAGTACCAATAGCAGATATTAAGAAGGAGAAGGTAGAAAAAGAGAGAGACACTCTGAAGATATAGCTGGGTTTGTGTCCATTACAAGTGAGGAACACAGTGGTGGCTTTGCAGGAGGTTGTCTCACTTCATTGGCTTTTCCACTTCTGACTAAAATGTTATCTTAGCACTAAGAAATAGTCAATCCTGTTTCTTTTTCCATATGACTGAATCTGTATCTTTTGATAGCCAACAGACATAAAGTCCCACGGTAAATATGGCCATTGCCTTACATTTTGCAAACCCATTTTGTTTCTAGCTAGAGGAGGCTTAACAGCATCCATGGGTGGGTGATCTGATGACAGACAAGGGCTTTTTGTGTAGGCAGTAAAGCACCTAAATCCAGGCAATTTACAACATTATTTACTGTACAATAATGAGTTTGAAATTTTGTAGACTCAGCTTGCACACAGTCAGTAGGATGGTGGGCAGCAGCTGGATTGGTCACAGCACCACTGGACATTGTGCAGTGGTGGCACAAAAGTGTCCTTGGTGTCTGAGACCAGAGCAGACAGGAGGGTGTTCTCTTCTGCTCATGCAGGTGTTGATGGAGGAGACCCAGGGGAGGTTTGAGCTGGTATTAGGGAAAATATCTTCAAAAAGTGTTGTCCAGCCTTGGCACAGCTGCCCATGGCAGTGGTGGAGACACAGTCCCACCCCTGGAGAGATTTAAAAGCCCTGTGGATGTGACACCTGGGGATGTGGGTCAGTGGTGGCCTTGGCAGTGCTGGGGGAATGGCTGGACTTCAAGGTCTTTTCCAGCCTAAATGATTCCATGATTCTGTGAGAACTTCAGAACACTCTTCATAGTTTCTTATCCATGATCCTGTCCTAGGCTGCCTTCTGGAGCAGCAAACCTCTGGCAATCACCTCTGACAGACACTGGTATCTGCCATGTCTCTTTTCCATGTGGTGCCACAGTTAATTATGACCACTGTGGATATATTTGTTTCTCCATTAACATCCACCTCCTTCTTAAATCACATGCAAGCTTCCTCCCGCCCACATTTCCTTGCCCTACTCCATGGTCCTTATTCAGATCCATGTTTCCAGCAGGTCAGAGATGCTCCCAAAGGGGAGAGAGTGCTTCATGAAGGAAGAAGCAGCAAAGCTGGCTTCCTCCTTCCACCTCCCCTTTTTTGCTCTCCTTATGGGCCAGGTACCCTCCTCCCACGGCCCAGAAAGCAAAGGATGGGTTTGAAACTTCCCTCTTCCCTCTGCAGCTCCCATAATTGCCTTTGACACTGTTTATCATCTGTGATAATACAGCTGTGCCCTGCTACCTCCAGCTGCCCTAATTCGTGCTATCAGTCTGGCACCAGGGAGAGGGAGGTGAGAGGTACAGAGGAGAGGTGAAGCCATTACAGAGCTGACAGGGCAGTGAGAATGGAGGGTGGTGATGGACTAGCCATCACTTGACCTGAATGCAAACATACATCCTATCGGATTGACCTTTCCCTGAGAGTAATGGATCTCCCCGTGCATCATTTTTGCTACACTGCTGGCCATTCCAAGGAGATGGTTTCTGGTAATTAAGATAGATCCCTCATATAATCCACCCACAGCGACAATCAATAGGCGCCTCCAGAGGGATATTTCCAGATTATTGCCGTGTCAGCGCAACCTGTGGGAGCTTTGTGGATCTCACTGTGAGAAGCACGACCTGGAAAGCAACACGGGTGATTTCTGGGGAGGCAAAGAGTTTGCAGGAGCCATGCAGGGTGCTTGCAGGTGTGTGTGTGGTTCACTGTGCCCTCTCTCGTCTGGGATGACAAGCACACAAGAGCTGTAAACCCCAACACAGCTGCAAGGAAATGGCATTGCAGAAACTCTGCAGGCCTGCACCACCTGTTATGACAGAAAAGCAGACCCAGAATGGAATGACTGCAGCAGGGTGCCGAGGTGGCCACTGGTGGCATCCTGGCTTGTATCTGCCATTGTGAGGCCAGCAGGAGCAGGGAAGTGATTGTCCCTGTCTACAGGGCGAGGCTGCACCTCGATTCCTGGTTCAGTTTTGGACCCCTCAAAACAAGAAAGACATTGAGGGGGTGGTATATGTCCAGGGAAGGGAATAGGGCTGGGGAAGGGTCTAGAGAGTAAATCATTAAAGAGTGGCTGAGAGAACTTTCTGGCTCTGCACAACTCCCTGCCAGGAGGGGACAACCGGGGAGGTCGGGCTCTGCTCCAGGGAACAGGGACAGGAGGAGAGGGAACGGCCTCAGGCTGGGCCAGGGGAGGCTCAGGTTGGACATCAGGAGGAATTTCTTAATGGAAAGTGTTGTTAAACATTGGAATGGGCTGCCCATGGAGGTGGTGGAGTCCCCATCCCTGGAGGTGTCCAGGGAATGCCTGGAAGTGGCACTCAGTGCTCTGGGCTGGGTGACAAGGTAGGGATCAGTCACAGGCTGGACTCGATCTTGGAGGTCTTTTCCAACCTTAAACTTTCTCTGATTTTATAAACCAAACGTGTTCTCTCGCTCTTCCCAGCTGAGAAGGTGCTTTCTTGCTCATACTTCCTCCTTTTTTTGTGTGTTTTTTGAGTACCCGTGATGCAGGGAACAAAGCCCCCAGCACTATACACATGCACAAGCCTACAGGTACCAGGTACAGGTACTTGCAAAGGTGGAACTGGGAAAAAAATCTTTGCTTTCATTTGCAAATTGAGCATGTTTGATGGAGGTATCCTCCCAGGAGAGCACATCAGAGGAGAATACAAGTGCCTCTTGCTCCTCTTGATTCAGCCACCTCTAGTTTTTAGCCAAAGATAATACCACAGTGACTTCAAATTCCAAATATGGGTCTAGGAATGAAACCCCTAAATGCTGCAGTTGTACAAAGCAAGAAGCTACTCAGTTTGTGCTGCCCCCTTTAGTGGTACAAAGTCTGTCAGTGGAACAAGGAAATTCAAAATATTGAGTGTGGTTCAATTCCCTGGAACTTGATGCAGCTAAGTGAGGACACTCCCCTGGAGTTTGTCTCCTTTAAAACTTAAGAAAAGTCTTGAGAGCTATGAAGTCTCTGCATTGCATCATTGACACATCCATCAATTCCTGATCTTTTTAAGAATGCCTCTTTGCTCCTTTTTTGCTCCTTTTGAGCAGGTCTGACTATATATTCATACCCCATCACGGAGCCTAGAAGAGAAATACTAATTCTAAAGAAACATTCTGAGATACAAAATACCAGCGATGGTAATATACAGCATATTTTATGGAGTCTCACACTGTGCATCATTTGCTGTAAGAAGTGACAGCAAAAGACATGTTTTTGAATAGCTGGATCTTCCCCAGTAGTTTTTTGGGGGGGTTCAGTAGTCTAGCTGGTGAGACACATCAGGAGCACTGGTGTTTTGGAGCTCCAGAGGGAAGGTTGTCCTTGCAGCTCTTGAATTGTGTGGTAAAACCCCTGCTGATGACAAGAAGCTCTGAAATCTGTTCCCTTGGTCATATTGATCTAAGAAATGCAGCCAAACACGAGTTGGGATACGTGCTTTAAAAATGTCAAGGGGAAATTATTTCAAGCTCTGAATGTATATGAAGTTAATAACTTGCCTCTTCCCATTTCCCTTTTTAGCTTTTATTCTGGATTGCTGACCTGATTTTACAGAAAGGGATATTTGGTGGGTCAGTGGTAGGGAGGGATGCAAATGGTTCCCTATAAGGTTCAGACACTATTTTTTGCCACCACAGCCTGGTCTTCTTGCATAGCTCTCTGAGGGCTTCTGGGCTGACAGGAGACCTCCAGAGTGTGACTTTTTTTTTTCTTACTGAGAATTTCACATTTACCTGACGCACATTTTTCATCTGAGTCATCTTCTAATTTGTCTTTGTTCAGGAAAAAAACATCTTCGGATGTTCTGGTAAAAGGGAAATGTAGGAAACCCCTCTTTCAAGGGAAAATCTCTTATGGAGGTCCCCAGCCTTTGAATTACATTCCAAACACTGAGACTTAGAGACACTCTCTCTCGTCTCCAGATTTTGTTGTTAATGTTTCCATGAATTTATGGAACATTTCTGCTCTTTGTCCCTCCTAATCTTTTAAATCAGCTTTACATACCTTCCATGCCCAGTTTGATCTTCACGGCTTTTCAAGTTGTGGGTTGTTTTGTTGTCTTTTTTTTTTTTTTCATTACAGCTTTCCATTTCATGTTAGCACATAAAGAAAAATGCATTTTATTGGAATAGCAATGTCACAGCAAAGATTATTTTTTCTCCCTGTGGATGAAACCAGATACTGTTTTTCATGTGGCTCATGTTATAACAATCTCACTCTGGCTGTATGGCCAAACCTAATCATAGTATTTTGAGAGGAAATTCTTATTATTTAAATGCAGTTTCACCCGTGATACATTTTAGAGCTATAAAAGAACATTAACTGGTTTTTATTTTATTTGTTTCATAATACCAAGAGTTTATATGAATTGATAAAGCTCTTAAAAAGTCGATTATATTTGTACCTCTCCACACTACTGTGTGCAAAATTTGTAAACAATAATAAAAAGAGATCCGACCACCACTCAGCCAGTGTAATATCCTTTTTAAAAGGTATGGGTGCTTTTCTGATTGGACTTAGGAAAAAATCTGTTGGATGATTTCTCTTAGGCCAAATCAGGGCTGTCCCTTTGGGGACAGAGAGGCAAACGCTACCCCAGCAGAGGGGCATGACATTAAATATAGACAAGTCTTGAATTTGGGCAGTACCAAATTTGGAGGAAGCATGTGACTGAAGTTTTTTGGAGTAACTCAAGAGTTTTTAAGACTTCTAGGTTTCTGAATGATTTCCCCTCCTTGAAAACTCTCTAAGAATCATAGAATGGTTTAGGTTGGAAGAGGTCTTAAAATCTCATTTCATTCCACCCCCTGCCATGAGCAGGGACACCTTCCACTGTCCCAGGGTGCTCCAAGCCCTGTCCAGCCCAGCCTTGGACACTGCCAGGGATCCAGGGGCAGCCCCAGCTGCTCTGGGCACCCTGTGCCAGGGCCTGCCCACCCTCCCAGCCAGCAATTCCTAATTCCCAATATCCCATCTATCCCTGCCCAAGGGAAGCCATTTTCCCTTATACTGTCATTCCAGGCCCTTTTAAATAGTCCCCTTTATTTTTCTTGTCACCTCCTTCAGGTCCTGGAAGGTCACAATGAGGTGATCTTGGATCTTCCTTTCTTCAGGCTGGAAAACCCCAGTTTTCCCAGCCTTTCCTCATAAACAGAAGCGCTCCAGCCCTCTGCTCATTTTGATGTCCCTGTGGACAGCTCACCTGGCTGCAGGATTAGTAGCTCCCCACTAATTCCTGGTTCAGTGTCACAAACTCTTTGGTCTGCCATCACAGGGTGTTGGCAGGAGGTACCAGACCATGAGACCCACCATAAGGATGGGCTTTGGAACAAATCCCCCAAATATTCCGTGACTCATTTAATCTGATCTTGAAAATAATTCCTAGTAAATAGAAGACCATGAATGTCTTCAGATCTTGAGAAACAGTCTTTTAGTATGTGTGTGTATGTGTGATTGTGGATTAATATCTTTCTGAGCTCCACTGAAATGGGCCATTATAAAAATGAGGTTGGCTAAGATGATTAAACATTATTTACAGAAAGGACATGGGTCTGATTAAATCACGGGGGGGGGGGGGGGNNNNGAGGGGGGGGGGGGGGGGGGTCTGTTTTATGGTGACAGGAAAAAATACACATCATTCCACAGAGGTGCTTGCTTCATTTCAGTAATTAGAGACTAAAACAACTTGGACAGTCTGTCAGCTTCAATATGGTGGCATTAACTAGTAGATCATGTAAATAAAAGCCGTGTGATTAGATCAAAAATTAAAGGCCCATAATTGTTCCTGTTACCTTGCAATTGACTGTTGAGGTCTATTGAAATGGTCTCACCAAGCACACACCTACAAGAATAATTATCTATAGGAATGCATTTTTTAAAACTCCTTTAATAGTTTCCCCTCTAGAACCCAATTAAGTGACCAAATTTTGGGAGAGTCTGGCTAGACAGCTCCACAAAGAGATCTTATGGTAGCACAGCTCAGCATCTGAGGTTCCTATTAGCTGCTCTTTTCAAAATCAGACCCTAAAAATTTCTGCTATAAATATCTTTTTACCTAGTCTTGGGTCCAAGTTTATTTTATTAGTGTGGGGAAAAGAGAAAGAGATTTCAGTGCTTTTCCAATAAACTCCTTGGCATGACAGAGGTATAAAATGCAGCCATCCCATCCTCATGTATCCTGCCCAAGGTTTGGGTTTGAATCATACTGAAATGCAGAACTGGGTGAGTGAAACTGGAAATTATTGTCAGGCACCTTACTGAGGGTAAGTACCAGCAAATTATGGGAACTACATAGGGAGGAGGAGCCTTAAATTACCAACTGTTCACAGAACCACAGAATGGTTTAAGTTGGAAAGTATCTTTCAGACGTCATTTATTAAGCATCCTCTTTTCCCTGGATAACTTTTTCCTGGAGGACACCTGACTATTTCTGGATGCCTCAGAGCTAAACCATTGCTGGGAGATGGAGACAAACAAGAAACCTGTTTCTGATGCTAAGAGCAGGGCAGGAAAGTTGGACTCAAATAGGACCCATTTCGCCTGCCCAGCCGGCGGGGCCGTGGCCACCCATGGGCAAGGAGCTCTCTGCATCTCCAGGTGCACAGTCAGTGTATCACCTGGTGAAGTTAACTTTCTGCAGCACCACATTTTTTTGAAACCCCTTCAGTCTGTCCCACTGTCATCTGTGATTGTGCCACCCTTCTTAGTCTTCTGCTCTGGACAACCAGAGCTTTGTGCTTGAAGCCAGCGCCAGCATCACCAGCCCAAGACCAGTGCCTTTCCAGAAGTGTGATCTACACAGAAACCAGCTTCCTGCAGTTAACACAACCTGGCATGTGCAGGATACAGCTGCCTGATCTTCCAGGCCTTTCCAGCCCTTGGAAAAGATTGCAAAAACCAGCCAGGTGGCTGGGGTCTCTTTCTCTGGGAGGTCTGTTGGGATGATGCCTCTGGCATTTTCAAAAGGGACAAAAAGCTTTTCCAGTGGTTTTATATTTACAGTCGCCACACTAAAACTGCTGTCCGTTTGCACTTCGTTTTGGGCATGTTCTTAATGTCTGTTTAATCAATACCTGAAGCATTGTGTTTGTCTGCATTGTGCTTCCAGAGCAAACATGGATATTGGCAATGGGGAAATGCGAGGCAGGTGTGTGCCTCTCTGTCATCAGGGAGTTCATACCAGCTACTTTTTATCTTGCTTTTTTCTCCCTTATGTGGCACACAGAGGAATTTTGAATAAGTTGATGAGGTTTAGTAGTCTCCTGTGATGCAATGAGGTACTTTTTCAAACCCATAAAAAATGGAATGGGATTAAAACCAGCATTTTAGCAATGCCATTCCTGGCAGTGGCACAAGTTCCTTGCTTTCCAGGACTCTTTTGTTATTTTTTGTTTATTATGCATACTGTAGCTGCATCTAAAAGTGCCATTTGGAGACCACTGCACAAAGTGCCATGCGTGAATACATATCAAAATAACCACTTTTTTGGCAAATAAACCTTAAACACTTTTTCCACTTGTAAATTTCATTGCTGTTTCCACCGGCACTTTCCGTGGGACGTGGCGCCGACTCAAAACCACCTTTTTTTTTTTTTTTTTTTTTTCTAAATGCGAATTGCCTGTGTTGTTCCTCGTGGGAATGGAGGGGCTGCTCCTTCCCTCCCTCCTGTCTCCGGGGCGGGGGGAGCCGCAGATGCTGCGGAGCCGGGGCAGCTCTCCCGTGCCAGGGGGACGCAGCGCAGGGTGCCCTGCAGGAACCGCGGAGCCTGCCGCCGTCCCCGGCCGTCCCCCGGAGAGGAGGCGGCGGTGACATCCATCTGTCCTGCCTCCCCGAGGCTGTTCCTGACAGAGGGAGCAGCAGATACGAGCAGAGGAAGCGTTTTGCTAATTTGTGCCGCCAGCGGATAGATCCAAGTACCAGGCTAGGCTGGACTGGTACAGCAAGATGCCAAAAGGCAGAATTTGGGTGGAAAAAAGATGACAGCCAGAGAGGTGGACATAGGTATTCCAAATTTACCCAGTGGTTACATGTTAATTGTACTAATTCTTCCTCCTGTGTGCACAGCTACTGGTTAGGACTCTGCCACCCCTGTTTTATCCTACTTGACTCCCCAGTAGAAACCCATGTGAGGACAAGAAGCATGAAAGCATGGGAAGAAGTCAAGAAAAGTTCTCCCTCCATTCACATCAGTATCGAGTTATTTCCACACGTCCACAGCCCAAACAAGCATGTGGAAAATTGCTTTCTCATACCCTTGACTTCTTTTTCTATGGAAAGTAAAAGTAAGGGGAAATTTTACATTCTACTGAGTGACAAACTTGCTTTGTTGTTTGTGTCTGACACAGCCAGAGCTTCCAAAGCTCTGTAGTGAATGACTTTGGTTGTGTTTATTACGTTCTGTGCAAGGCAAGTCAAGATACACATTTAGCATTTGGCTTTTGGGTTTATTTTAGGTGAGAAGGCGAAATCTGTGGTGTTATGAACTGGGGTGTACATTTCCCCAAACAGCAGAGCCCAGCTACACTGCCATGTAACCCCTTCATCTCTCCATTAGGTGAATATCACAGAATAATGGAATCATTTAGATTGGAGAAGACTTCCAGGATTTCCAAGTCCAACCTTTCCTCCAGTGCTGCCAATGCCACCACTGACCCATGTCCCCAGGTGCCACTTCCACACAGCTTTTAAATCTCTTCAGGGATGGGGACACCACCACTGCCCTGGGCAGCTGTGCCAGGGCTGGACAGCCCTTTCCATGAAGGAATTTTACCAATATCCAACCTAAACTGCAGGGCAGGTCCAAGCCACTCTGCCTCAGCCTGAAGAGCCACCAGGGGTTGTTGTGAACATGCAAAGTAACTTAATTTCTTCTTTCATCCAGGTCTGTCACCAGCTCCCATGGGCTTGCTGTAGCTATTTACTTCACCTAAAAATTGCCACTTAATCTCTGTGCTGTTGTTTCCCCACTGGTGAGATGAGAACAGGACCAATGATCTGTTAATGTTTCTAACGAAAGGGAGGAAAGCGCTGAGTGTAATTTTAATAAATGGCAGTGTGGAAGTTTTCCCTGCTCCACTGCTTTCTCTCGCAGATGATATAAACCACACAAACTATCTGCTCTCCTCCTAACACTCCCTCCACTCCAGTGGAGTTAATGTGATTTAATGCACTTACCATCCTGGCAGTTACAATTTAAGTGGCACGCTCTCGATTGCAAATGATAACCTTTTAATGGCATTTCCCCCAGTGTGTGGGTGGCTGCAGCTCCCTTTCTCCTTTGGGAAAAGAGAGCCTAGACCCTGCCTCAGCTAAGCTGAGCCCTGTGGCTCTAACAAGCCCTACTGACAGAAGGTGCACGTCCCACCAGACTCTGCTTTTCCTAGCACAGACGCTCTCGGTTTGAATCCCGTGGCTGAATTTGCAGCCCAGACTCTGGGAATGGGGTGGCTGCCCTTCAGTGCTGTCTGCCAGAGGATGTTTAGCAGTGTTGGCTGGCTCTGGGCTGTGCACACTGGGCTTTTCTCCTTCTGCTGCAGTTACAGTTGGCACCATTAAACTCTCGGTGTTCACTGCCTGGGGATGTGCAATTACTGTGGAGCCTTCTCCTAGTTACAGTAGGAGTTACCGCAGTCACTACCGAGTGACAAATGAGCTTTTAATGGCACCTACTCTACCTGGAATTATCTGTAAACTACAATTAAGGAAGTAGCTACTCAAGGAATTAAAGATCAGAGGAAAAATGACAGGCTTTTATGGTGACTTACGGGGAGATCTGCAAATTCGAGACTGTTTTCCGTGGAACGGGTTGAGAGATGCAACAGAATGCAACAACTTTAAATTATCTCTTCTCCACTATCACTGCAGAATGCCAGTGCTGCTGCAGTGCTTATCAGCCCACAATTCAGCTGAAGCAAATCTGCAGGAGTCAGTCTTCTCCCGAGTTGGCTGGCCCGTAGGTACAGTGGATTTTGAAAGACTGACGTGAATTTTAGTGGATTGGTTAATTTGGAAGGCTCTGCTACCAAGGTCTGAATCTGCAGAGCTGTCACGCATTTCCAAGGGACTCTAAAAAGAAATATGGTCAGGCTGCAGGAGCAAGACCAAATTAGTGAGTCAATTAGCAGGAGATCTAAAGTGGCTGGGGCAACCTGCTACTGGTTTCAGGGCCCCCAAAACTGGAAGGTGCCCAGTGCACTGGAAGTGTGGCCCTGGATCAGTTGTTTATCCTGTACTTGTGGCAGTGGTGTCCACAGAGAGGACATCTGTGGCCTTCCCTCAGAATCATGGCCTAGTAGAAAAGTTGTCCCACTGTTTTGAAAGAGGATGAAAGAGCTAAGGAAGAGCAAATGAGAAAAAAATCATAGAACCATTTGAGCTGGGAGAGACCTACAAGATCATTGACTGCAGCCATTAGACCATCAAGTCCAACCTTCAACATAAAATATAAAAAATATATAATTTACCAAGTCTGTCCTCAGACAAATCTGTTGGAATCACAGGGACTAAACAAACTCCCTAGGATTTCACCCTAAAAAGGCATCCATCCGATAATCAAAATTATTGGCAGTCTTTGAGGCAGTTTTATCATGGGAATCACTCTGATAGCGAATCTCCAGAGCATGACCCAGGCAAAAGTTACCAAGTATTAAAAATAGAATTACACTAAGCAATGCCTTTTTGCTTAGCCATCTTTCCTTTTCTGTGGTATTTTATTATTGCTATTCCAATGTGCTGGTTATTGAGTATATGATTATTCTTTCAAATGAGTTTGGACAGCGTCTATAGCTTTGTAGCAATTAAGAGGCCGCAGACTTTAGCAGCTCAGGAGAAATGGAATAGGTTTTAATAGCTTTATTTATCTTTAGCTTCTGCAGAGCTGTTTGTACTTCCTCAATGGTGGGCAGTTTTGTATCAATAAAAGGATGCTGGAACTTATTTCTTGTAAATGCAAGTGGGTCATTATCAATGGCGTGGGGAGCCTTGCACAGGGCTCGAGAGAGACGCTTTCTCTCTTAACTCTGTCATCAATTACAAGTCTGCCAATGAATCTTGGAAAATGTGAACAAAAGCATTTTATGACCTGCCTCAGAAAAAGTCTGGCAGGCTGCAATGCTTCCTTGCTGCTGCTAATTGTCTTCCTCACAGAGCCTGCTGCCAGATTTAATGCCCAACGCCTACATTTACCTGAGGGCAACGGAGTGAAGTCTGGTCAGGTAAGCCAGGTAGCTGGTGCTATTAAATTAGCTCTTCTAGTTAACTTTCTAACCTTCTAAACAATTAAATTAGCTCTCAGGCATCATTCTTGAGGCTGTCCTATACAGGCAGGGACAGGAGCTGGGCTTTGATGGTCCTTGTGAGTCCCTTTCAGCTCAGGGCGTTCCGTGAGTCTGTGATTCTCCATTTACCTGTTTTGAATAGATCTTTTACACATAACCCATGTTACAAGTGAACAGCCCTTAATGTGTGCTGATTACTGGTGCAGGTTTGGGAAGGGATGAGAGGTGAGCACTGGTCTCAGAGTCCCAGCTTGTTTTCCTCTTTTAAATGATGAGAAATCACAACTTTGGCACAATCATACAATTCATCATCTTCATCGTCCTGCTCCTGTCAGAAGATTTCGTGCCTGCCTGTGGCTTCTGTGCTTGAAAGATTTGTTGCAAGCCAATGGACAACCAGAAAACAAAGCCTCCTTTGATTTTGAGGAGCACATGTTACTGACTGAAGCTCAAACATTGTGATAAACTTCTCACTAAATTGTGAGACTGTATAGCAGGAATGGGAACTGGTCATTTAACACCCATCTTTGTTTCATTTGTTCCTTTCCTTGTCAGGTGATTAAAAATCTGATTTTCCTGGTAACCTCTGATCTATGATATTTTCAACAGTGCACACATAAGTTTGTTCCTGAGTTCTCACTCTGTTTATTTATGGCAGTTCCCACTGGAGCTGTCAAACAACTTCACTCCAGCAGCCCACAGGAATCAAAGCCACACTGAGCAGTGTTTGAGTTCAAGCTTAAACACCATTGGAGGATTTCCTGGCACAGTTCTTTCTGTGTTTTATTGAGTGAGTTTTTCAGCACCCTCAGGTGTTTTCTGACTCAGGACAGCATAGCAAACAGATCAGAATAGCATTGAATAATACAGCACAAGGAACATTTTTGTGAGTCCTGACTGACTGTCTGATTTCTGACAAATCTCTTACAGTGCATGAAATGCAACAATTTCTTGCACAAAACTAGGCACTGCTGCCTCATGCTTTTTAATGCAAGAAGTGCTAAAAAACTTCTTTTTCAGTGGCATCCTGAGGATTACAGCTCATGCCAAAACGAAGTCTTTCAACACTTGTGGTTCAACTGGCACTAGGAGAGCTGTGCATTAATGACAGATATTTTGATTATTACATGTGCAAATGATGCCTCGGGATCTATTCAAAGTTTCACTTTCCTTTGCCTAGCTGATACTTTTCAATTACCCTTTCTCTCCTCAAAGAAAATGGAATTCTTATTGCTCTCAAATTCTTACTGGCTAAATGTTCTTTTCCAGTGCAAACACAAGGACACTTCACACATTGCGTACATATCTTTTTGCACATATATATTAATAAATTGGTAATATAAATATATTTATATACATTGCTAAGAGTATAAAATCAACACTTAAAAAAAAAAATCTTTTGCTAGGCATTTTTGCCTAGATTAAACACACTCCTGTGTGGATGGAGATGGGGAGCTAAAGTTCAGCACGAAGTTGTTAAGCCCGTCTGGCAAGATGCAAACCCAAATTTCTCACCTGATTGCTCCTTACTGCCTACAGGGCAAATGTTCCAAATGATGCACAGGAGGTGTGTGGACAAAACCTATTAATAAATAATTGGTTTTGTACCCATGCCTCCTGCACACTTTTTTTTGAAAATTCCCTTCTCTTTCTTACCTCCAAGTGTCATTCACGGCAGTCTATAGAAAATAAGACTGAAGAGTAAATGCAGGGTAAGGAGCAGTGCTTAAGGGAAGAGCTTTCAGCTGTATTCCCCTCCATCTGAGGTTATGAAGGCAGACAGAATATTTCCTCACATTGAAGGACATCTTTGTCGCATGCATATTCCACATCACGTAGCATTTGCCTTATCATCGCACAGTAACAATCCCTAGAAAGAGGAATATGGCCCTCAGGCCTCATAATATCATCCTTTATTAGAAATAAGAACAAAGAATGCAATTAAAATACAAATATTTCGCATCCCAGAGGTGTAGATGCTGTTTGGCAGCTCCCAGGTGGCTCCATCTCTGCAGAGGCGTTACGGATGTGGATGCGCGCGAGGGGAAGCACCGCCGGAGTGGGAATGGGAATGCGGCTAAAGGGGCACAGAAATGCTGCTGGGGGGAGAAAAGGGAGGAAACCTTTTTAGGCCATTTGCTCTAGATGGTTAGGAGACCTCCTGAAGGCAGTGCCTGAAGCCCCAGGTGTTGGGGACTTTCAGGTTTTGTGTTGATCAGGGCAGGCAGGGGAGAGATTAACTTGAAGGTCACAGCCTGTCCCTGTGTCTTTCTGCTCTTTGTGCAGTAACCTTGCTGGAGAAGAGAGTCTGGATAGACATTCACTGCCCTGGACTGTGATTTTACAGCACTGAATAACTCCCTTTTGATTTAAAAACCTCTTCTGGTGTAACATAATTACAATCAATTACTTCTAGCTTTGGTTTAAAAAAAAAAAAAAATATCATTCTGAAGTTCATAACAAAAAAACCCCAAACTCGAGATCTTCTGAGTGGTGCTTGGCCAAAAATAAAAGGACAAAGCACCAATAAATACCTGATTTTTGCAAGTCCCAGAAATCAGTAATACCATTATATGAAATTTATTGATAAATCATATTACCTGTCAATGTTACATGTATTACTCTATTAAAAATTCATCCATATTGTCTGACTTCTGCCCAACAGATCCCCCAATAATTTTTTCAGTGTCAATCCACACTAGAGGAAGACTCAACCTGGACACCTGCTGCACTCTGCAATAAAGACTCTGATTTTTGCCCACCATATATGACAAACTTTTCTCAAGTTTCCTCTGGGGAAAGGAAGGGAGGATCTGTGCACTTTTTTCACCTTGCAAATCTTGGTGCTGGCAGTGTATCCCAGCCCAGGATCTCCCTGTGCTTTCACCCACCACTGTGAACCTGGGGTTGCTCCCGCCTGTGGCTTCGTGTTCCTATAAAATTCAAGATTTATCATCCCTTAACAATCGATTGGCCATTCCTGGATCAATACTTACCACTTGGGTCAATTAATCTTGATATTCACTTTAAGAGTAGTCAGTATCTACTTATTGATTTTAAGAATAATGAAAAGTAAGTACATGGGACCCAATCCTGTTTGGGGCAAACCTCCTACCACAGTCAGGCTTTGGCAGACATTGAAGCTGACTCCCCAAGGGTAGCAATTCCCAGTTTGCTTTTTAAATTCTTGGGTGTCTCTTTGTCCCTTCCCAAAGGTGCCATGTCACTCAGAGACACGAGGAGCTCGTGTGGCATTTCCAAAGTAATATTTGGACAGCACTGAGCTGGGGCATCTTTGCATCTTTGGTGCTCCTGTGGGCTTTGACAGGCTACTGACACCACTCACAGGAGGTATTCTAAAAATCAAAGATTAAAGAATGTCCTTGCCACACTAGGCTTTGATGCTTTATGATTCAGACCTCCCTTCATTTCTGCTTAGAATGTTCCATGAGTCACTGTGAACTCACAGGTGGTGCTTAACCAACAAAATGAAATCAAACAACCCATAAAGATAAATATATTTCAGCAGTTTTTAAGCAGTTCTTGATTGCCTATGAGAATTAAACCTGAAAAAGCTCAAAGAACCACAAAATCTGGTCCTCTATTATTAATTGATGTGTATGCAGTAAAACAGTGCATACAATTTTACGCATGAAATGTAAGAATATATTTCTTTGACTTGAAAACAAAACAATGATGTATCAGTAAATTCTTCCCTGACTACAAATTTATATTCTGGAAAGTGTTCATGGAATGTGTAGCCATTTGTATTCTCTGTAGTATTATTTCTGTATCTTTAGAATGCTCTGAGAATAACAAATGAGCTGCCAGTTTAGAGTGACAATATGTTCAATAAGATGGAAATGGGCTATCTAATATTTGCAAAACTAAAATAAAAAATTAGTCCCTGGAGGTGATTTTTAATTTTCAGAGTTTTGCATAAAATACTATAGCAGACCAAACCATCATTGTAACCAAAATACATTCTTCAACTAGCTGTCAGAGTAAGATTTTTGTTCTGCTAGAGTGAGGATTCCTTCCTTCCTTCCTTCCTTCCTTCCTTCCTTCCTTCCTTCCTTCCTTCCTTCCTTCCTTCCTTCCTTCCTTCCTTCCTTCCTTCCTGTCCCTCTCCTCCACTTAATTTTCCCTCTCTTCCTTTATTTTTCTTTCCCTTTCTTATTCAATTTTCCTTTTCTCCCTTTTTCTCTTACTATTTTTACTTCTTTCCATTATACTGGCTACTACAACCCCCTGATCGACTCTTCAAATAACCAAGGAAAATAATATAATTGTATCCACATAAAGGAAAAAAAAAACCCTCCCTTTAAAAGAGGGTGACAATCAATTAGAAAAAAATTAGGCATCAGTACAAAAAGGAGCAGAAGAGGAAGCTGAGTGCAGCCCAGCAATGTTTTGTTTAGTCTAAGGGATTAATTATTCAACAGTTGCCGTCATGATGAGAGTGTGCACACCAGACTGAAACTGGCACAGAGGTTAATTGGTATCTAAGGGCTGTCTCTAGTCACCTGATACCCTTAAGTAGCGTGGTTGCTATTTTAGTACCTTTTTGGACTTTAGAAAGAACCCACAAAAGAACCCTAAGTCACACGTGAGAAGGTGGAGACATGATTTCCTGGCATGAGGAGTTCGGGAAATTGGTACCCAGCATCAGCTTACCCCAGTGAGGAGAGAGAGATCTTGTGTGCTTGCTGCAGTTGAAAAATGGATTCCCCATTGCTGCTGGTTTAAGCCTTATGGGTGCTATTTAAACTTGGCATGTCATAAATCCAGTATCTACCAGAGCGTTTGTTCTCCATCCCATTTTATTTGTGAGCGTGTGCAGAGAATTGCAGCGGTGCGAACGAAGATGTGTCATTCCAGCCAAAACCAAGTAAGTCCCAAACTTTGTTTCCTCACAAGGAGCAGCACAGGGACTGATCTATTCTCTCTGGTGATTAGTGACAGAACCTGAGGGTTCATCATGGTGATGTTTAGGTAGGATATCAGGAAATGTCCTTCCCCCAGAGGGTGGTGGTGCACTGAACAGCCTCCCCAGGGAATGGGCACAGCCCCGAGGCTGCCAGAGCTCCAGGAGAGGTTGGACACTGCTCTCAGGAACAGGGTGGGATTGTTGGAGTGTCTGTGCAGGGCCAGGGGCTGGACTGGATGATCCTTGAGGGTCTCTTCCAACGCAGGATATTCTGTGATGCTGTGATTTGCCAAGGGCCTTCTTCATCTGAAATTTTAGAGGAGGTCCTCAAGATTGCCAAAACCCTTCCAGCTGCCAAGATACAGATTGTGTACGCACAGGTCTCAAAGGCTTCAGGGGTGACCTGATGAGCCACCAGTAATTACCAGCAGGGTAGGCCAGCACATGGTGCTGAGCTTAAAAATGACCTTGGCTTCATTTTCCTGACAGTCTGTTGGGAAGTTTTGCTTTAGGTTCAGAGGACCTTCCCTCACCTGATATCCCAAGAATGGCATCTCTTTTTCTTCAGGCCCTGCTTCAGAAACTGAGATATTACCTCCTTTGGCTTTTGCCTCCTGTGTGCAGGGGAATATCTGCAAAGCCCCTGGTGGAGAAGGCAGAGATGGTTCCAAGTCAGAATGCAACATCTGGCCACAGCCCCTGCTGCCATAACATCTGAGGGTGTGTACAGCAAAGTTTCCACAATCAAGGTGTGCCCAGTGGACTTTGAGACTTTGAATCTTTTCAGGGCTAGGAAGTGGAGTTATTTTTAGTATCTTATGACACAAAGACTTTTAGGAAAGGAGACTAGTGCTCATAAGCTAATTGTGGCTTACCTGATAACAGAAAAGCAGAAGATGCTGGGAGCTGTGCAAAAGATGGATAAAGCTGAAGGAGGAGCATAGGCAAAACCTTTGCAGCAGGGAGAGTGCCAGTCTTTAAAGGAGCTTAACAATATATGCTTGTTACACAAACAGTAACTCAGGCTTGGGCAGGAGCTCTGAGGTGGGAACAAAATGCAAGAGGTGCCAAGGACACATAGGAAAGAAACCACCTCGCTGTATTCACCAGCTGGCAACATCTGACACCAATGCTTTGCCTGAAAAAGAGCAAGGAGGTGCCCATCATCCAGTTGTAAACCCTTGCTTTGGGGTTTACAAATCAGGAAATGGCTCCTGACTGATATCTGACATTGAAGGTCCCCACCTGAGAGCATTTTCTGGCTTCATTTTCTTACCCAGCTCCTCTCTCCTGTTCCACACCATGGCAGCACCTCTGCGTTGGGATGAAACGACAGCAGCCATTTGAACTTGCAATGTGAGTGTAGTCAGAGGATCTGGGGTGTTCAGGAACCTAGAGAGATGCTTGTCTGCTTCTTTCTAATTTCTAGTGATGCAGAAATGATCACGTCCTCTCTCAGAGAAATGGGGAACTAAAACAGTGAGCCTCAAGTAAGAAGAAGAAATTATATTTAATGAAACTGTGTTCGGAAATGTTTTTGTTCCAGCTGTTTTAAAGTACCACTGGCACCCTAACTGAGGAACTGCCAAGAAAATAATATTTTCTTCTGCCCTGGTAGCTTTTCTCCCCTCTTCCCTGGCTTTTTTCTCAGACACGTTTTGGCAAGTGATAAATCATGTGCTGGAAGAGTGCAAGTCTCTTCTATTTGTCTTTAACATTGACCTCAGCCCAAGGGAGCCTCAAACAACAAAAACCTGTCTTGGCCCAGATTGTCTTCTGGGTTACATTAGTTTCCTCACTGTGAGAGGACAGACTTCATCCTGGAAACCACACAGACATCTTAAACTCAAGTAGTGGGACCAAAGCCCCAATAAACATCAAGGCTCAAGTGTGTTGCTGAGTCAATCCAAGGAACAAAGACATCCAGATAATATTTCTAGCTATTGGCATAAAATATTATCATGAGTTAAGAGAAAGCAGTACTTTCAAATTATCTTCCTGCCCAGCTCCTGAGTTATCAAGAAGTTGAATGGACAATTCTAAAGGAAACAGAACACCTCAGGGTGAAAAAATAGGCTATTTTCAGTATCTTTGGCGTCATAAACTCATAAAACTTGAAAGACTTTGCAAAGGAAAGAGTTGTTGTTTCTGTGTGCTCATCTCTGACCATCAGTGAAGCATCGTGAACATCACATCAACATCCCATTTCCAACACCTGTTTTCTGTGGGTCAGAGCAGCAGGCTGGCTCCTGGGATGCTGAGATGTGTGCAGGTCCCATGACCATCCAGGGATGCAGGTCTCTGTTGGGCCAAGGATGAAGCTCTCCTGGTGTCATATTGCAAATCCCCTGGTGAAACCATCGGGGGTGAACCCCCTTCTCCAGTGTCAGGATAAAAATCCTATTTAGCAACACCGTCACTGAGGACAAAATTGAAAAGCCTTTTATTGAACAAAGCACCTTTCACTTAAAAAATCCAGGCAAGATAAAATGACATGTGTGCTAATGATGTATTTTATGAACCACCATCTGTCTCGGGAAAGGTCAGAGAAAAATGGCAACCGCTGCTCAGGTGATTGGTGGTGGAGGGGGGAAAATGGCCTCATCTGAACGTGACAAGAAGCTTCAGTGACATCATATAAATGCCATAATTGGGAAGTGGTAAATTGAACAGGGCTGCCTTTGGAATTTGATGTGTCAATAAACAAGTTCAAGGTGACACGTTGGATCAATACGGCACGACAAGAATCATCCGACAAATTTACTGCAAAGTAATTGGGTGCAAAATGACTCAACTCAACCTTCACACTGCAGAAAATCAAACAAACAGGCAACCTACAGGCAACAGTTTGTATATGTCAGATGCTGCTTAAGGTAGCTTGCGCAGTACTAATAGAGTTGTTTTAAAGAGAGATGGGGAAAAAAAAATAAAAGTGAGGTTCCCGTTATTATGAGTGTGACCTGAGGCATTGCTATAACCCTCTATGCACCTTGAGGGTGTATAAATAGAAAAACAAAACACACAATTGCTAGAGGTAGTCTTAAATATTGATATTTTTCTTCCTGTCTCTGTTGAGATGACAAATAAAATAAACTATAAACTGGGAACACCTTTCTTTTTTTCTCTTAGCACAAACAAGAGGCTTTTCATCTAATAGGTTTCTCATCTCTCACTCCCTTATTTTTTGATAAAGGAAGGTGTAACAAGTCACTTACATTAAAAAACCCCTGTATTTTCCCACATTACACAGAGCAATTGAATGCAAATCACTGGCTACCATTAGAATTAACCATCTCCACTTACTACAAACTCTGAAAAGAGCCACTCAAAGAAGTCTCTTCAGCACATTAATTTGTTGACAACAAATTTGATGCTTGATTTGTCCCCACTCGACAACCTTTAATCTTGAGTTTCTCCGAGGGGAAAGTCAAGAGCTTATTTTTTTCCCAAGAATTCTGGGCTCTCGCCAAGGCTACGAAAGAAGCTGGTACACTGACTGCACACTTTGGAAATGTCACAGAGATTGATTGTGTTTTAATTGTGCATTCATTCTGGAGCGAGAAAAGAGACAAGATGAGTGGAAAGTCACAGCCAAGGAGAAAGACGCCGTTCATGTTCTCACCCCCTCCCAGCCAGGCTGAGTTTTAGCAGAGACTACTTTTTAATTTCTTTTTTTTTTTTTTTTTTGGCAGAGGGGGCTTTGTGTGTCCCT
>VZSE01009009.1:54570-108174 GCA_013398275.1 Promerops cafer
TTTTTTTTTTTTTTTGGCAGAGGTGGCTTTGTGTGTCCCTGGGAATGACGGGGAACCCTCACTCCTGCCTTACCCCAATGCTGCTGGAGCACAGGGAGTCCAGCACAGACCTCGGGCCCTGGTGCTGACACATGGCTGCAGCATCCCATAATTTACAGTGACCCAAAAATGCAGGAGAGCAGGCAAACTCAACAGCTGAGCTTTGCTGATGGACTGAGGCCACTGCACAAAGCAGCGTGCCGTTTTGGTAAGCTTTGGGCACGCCGAGAACTTAGCGAACTTAGTCAGAATGTGCTCAGGGAAAAAAAAGAGTGAGATTGAGGCAGAAGATTTGTGCCGTGGATGGGATTAGAGTGAAGAATTACGAGTGCAGCAGTTATGTTAAAAAAAAAACCACATTCNATGCAGCTGAGGTGAACAAAACATCCTTTTTGGGGAAAAATATTCCCAGATCTGGCAAGTGACCTGATGCTGAGACGTGGAACTAAGTGTGTAACATCAGAGGGTCAGCTCTCCCCTTTCACTGCCACCAAAGTTATCCTGCTATGCAGCAGAATGGGAAAAATGCCTCTTTTTATCCCAGCAGTGGTTTGGGATGCCCTTGAGCCGCCACCTGACCAAAGAACAAGGCTATTCCCTTATCAGAAGATTTCCTTGTCTTTCAAGAATGACTTGGAAACTCAGCTGGGAGGTGGGAACCATCTCATCCTGTGAGATTGGGCAGTCCATTCTGTAAACCTGACATTTCTGGTGGGATGTTTTTCTCCCCTCACTTTGGCTGACTCACAGAGGAGTCACAGCAGAACACTGAAACTGGACAGTGTTGGTTGGAGGAAGTGATATGATGCAAGCCATCTCCCAGCAGGGCTAAACTGAGTTCAAAAGCTTCGAAATAGAACTTGTATCACTTCTTCTAAAAGTACCTTGAGCTGGTTTTACTGGTTTTTGTTGGGGTTATTTGTCAGTTTCACACTTTTTTTACTTGTGGTTTTTATTTTTTTTTTTTTTTGGTTGGTTGGTTGGTTGATTGGTTGTTTTTTTCCCTGAACTATTTGCATCCAAGCCAGCTCTGTCTGTGGAAGGAACTGCATGGGATACTTGCAAAGCTGAAGAAGCAAAAATGCAAGGATACTTAATTATCAAAATTTTGGGGAAAGTTTGGGTTATCAAAATGTTGTTAACCTAGTTCTATTGTACTCTGTGAAGAAAAAGTTCTTGGTGAAGTTGAAAGCCTTGTGTCGCTCATATCTGCCAGGATGTGGAGATAACGTGGTATTTCCACCAGTGTTCCAGATATTTCAGATTTCTACAGCAGTATCTGTAGCTGAATACCTGCCTCTGTACCACTCTTTGCTTTGAAGCAGCTTGCAGATCTGAAAACATCATCTCTACACCTGAGAGAGGAGTCTGGGATGTTCATTTCTCATTAATTAAAGTGGGAATCAGATACCCAGTCTCTCAGGTTGCTGTGCAAACAAAACCATGAGGGAATCACACTTTGCTGGGCAAAAATGGGGAGCTGACAGACTGGTGGCACCTGAGCCCATCGGAGACGTGGATCCACAGTTTGGGGTTTCCATCAGCTGAAGCACAGTGGAAAAATCCCAAGCCAACAATTCTTTGCACTAATTTTGCTGAATTTCTTGTTCCTCGAACTGAACTCAACTGATTTTGTCTCTTTGAACGATATTGATTTCCAGTGTTTCTCTAATTTATTCTTTATCGTCTTTGTTTACTTGTAATGATTATTTTGTTGTTAATTGATATTTCTGCTGTGCTCCTTAAAAGCTGATTGAAAATCAATTCAAGCCAATGGTAAACCTGTCTCTGATTTCAGCGCATTTTAAAGTTATTACTGTTATTTTTCCCCTCTTTTAGTATATCAAAAGGGAAAAAAAATACAAATAAAATAGTCCTTTAAGCTGTGTAGCTCTTCCTGGAAATATTTGTATGTATGGTACCTTCCCTAAATCCTTAACACTTTGATTGTCTTTGGGTTATCAATCACACCGGTTATTTTCTTGTCTGACTTAAGAGGATTATTGGGACTGGATTTTGTACTTTGTCAGTATTACAGAGTGACACCTCCACACTCGGGGCTGGGCTGCAGTTTGGCAGTGAGCCTGCCTGGCTTCCCTCTCACTGAAATCACCTGCAGATGCCACCCACCTTGCTGGTGTCAGTCTCTAGGAAACCTGTCCAGCCCAAGCAGAAAATTCAAATTAAAGCACCTGGGAGGCAGGGAAAGGGTGAAGGGGACAGGTTTCAACCTAAGGAGCAAGTGATAAAGCGTGGTTTTTCTTTTTGGGATGCTGGCAGAAATCAGATGCCTACAGCACAGAAGCTTGGATATCACCTTAACTCATGCGAGCAGGTTGAAAGCAAAAAGGTATTTCATTTAGTGTTGAACTGAGGAATGAATCTGACCCCATTACTCCTCTGCAGAGGAGCTCGTGGGCTGTTCTTCAAAGAAACATATTATTTGAAAGGTTTCTCTGCTCCATAGGTGAGCCTTTCCCCTTCCAGTTGTCCCTCATCTTGTTTTATTTACCTGTAGGCATGCACACTAATAGATTTTGGCAGCCTTTGGACCAAGCCTTGCCTGAGGGACCAAGGGTGTTGTGTTTGACCCCAGATTGTTTCCTTCTTGAGTGAACAGGAGCAGAAGAGGCATGAGTGAGGCTGTCTGGGCTGTGGGACCATGTCCATGGGGTACCCTGCAGCCCTCTGTGCCTCCTTCCCTTTCTCCTTCCAGGTGGAGAGGAGCTCAGCTGCTGCTGAGCCCCTCTAAAGCTCCTTCAGAGAGGGTCTGAGCCTGTTCATCGTGTGGCCTCACTGGGAGCTGATGTTGCCAGGCGTGTCTGCAGGTCAGGTCCATCTGCCCAGGAGCTCTCCTCTTACCTGGAATAAATATTGCAGCTTTGGCCGTTTAAAACCATCCTGCCATGGCTGGGACTGCTGTGTTAATTGAGCAGCAACTGCAGGGACTGAAAGGCATCAGGGTTTGTTTAGAGTTGCTATTAGTTTTTCTGGGTTGCAGAGAAGCCTTGCATGGAAATTGAGCCCATTATGTATTTGGGTCTTGCTTAACGAGATGCAGTGCAAAAGGCAGTCCATTACTTTGGAACTAGAGGCTTTGCCTTCTTTCCAAGATTGATTTTTATTTCACAAATTATTACTGCATGGATTAATGATCTCTCTGCATGCAAACGCTCTCGGCTGCCACCCAGGTACATTAACCTTTCCTAGAACAAAGAATTCCTCCTCCACGATGTTGCTTTGACCAAAGAATTTCTCTTCCAGGTGCTGAATATTAAATACACGGGCATCACCTCCTTGCTCTTCCCAACCACACAGGATCTGGTTTCAGAAATTTTAAGCCTGTGTGTGTGAACCTGTGACCTCCTCCAGGCGTTATCTTCTTCACTGGACCACTACAGGCTCCTAGTGCTCAATGGAAAAGTTGTAGGCTGTAATTAATAAGATAATACTTGCCACTAATAAAGCATTTTTGGAGCACAAATGCAGCACTCAGGCACTCCTGAACAGGAAAAGGCTACAGTTTATTGGCATGTAAACTGGGACTTGGAGGTGGAAAAAAACATGTCCATGAAGGTCCCAGAGAGAAGAGTCCAGACTTCTGAAGCTCATCTCCCTTCTTGTAAGATAAAGCAACACAGTTCTGTTAACAGAAGCTGTTCCCCTGAACCCTGATGCCCAAAGACCTCCACAAGGATGTGCTGGAGAGGTAAACTCATAACAAAGGGGTCAATCCTGCAACAGCTTCTGCAGTCAGGGTGATCATATGTACCACAAATATGAGATGGGACAAAGGGGAACAGCTTTAAATTGCCTGAGGGCAGGGTCAGATGGGATATTGGGAAGGAATTCTTCCTTGTGAGGGTGGGCAGGCCCTGGCACAGGGTGCCCAGAGCAGCTGTGCCTGCCCCTGGATCCCTGGCAGTGTCCCAGGCCAGGCTGGACAGGGCTTGGAGCAGCCTGGGACAGTGGAAGGTGTCCCTGCCCATGGCAGGGGGTGGGACTATGTGATTTTAAAGGTCCTTTCCAACCCAAATAGTTCTGTGATTCTGTGATTCTGTTTGAGCTGTATGAGAAATATGGATTCTTTTATTATTTCTGTTGACCGACATCTTTAGTCCAGTTCCCTCCTGGTTGTTCTGTCATGGCAGCATGCTCATTTAGAATTTAAAAGTCTTCTCTGCTGGCAGATTGCTGCCTGCTCTCAGTAAATAGCATGAAATGTAGCCAGCTTTGCTGTATTTGTGAGACTTTCCCCACAGCTCTAATTATGCCTGGGTAGTACTAACATTTAGTCAGCTTAAATTATTAAACTCTTGCAGCCCCCGCAGGTAAAAACCTGTTTAATTAATGACTGATTAGTTAAATCATTATGTGTTCTGATATGAATCACAATAATTTTTATAGACCGTATTATCATTTTAAAGGCATGCTAATTTATTGAAGGATTCTTTTTCCTAAAAGGAACAGAAATAGGCATGCCTTAGAGTTTAGGAGAAACCACCTCCTTTATTAAGGACAAACGATATCAGAAGAAATCTAGTATACAAAGATATTCCCTAGACAATCCCAAATGCTCTGGAATCTGGAGATGCTTAGACTCTAGAGTAAGAGTCCTTCAGATCTGAACATTTATATGTTTAAACTTGCATTTTTATTTATCTCCCCATTTGGAGGGCAAATCCTGGCACAACTGCCCAGCTGTCTGAGGTTTCCAGTGCTGCCAGCAAGAGTAGAGCTGATTTCCCCTTTCCATCCTTGTCCTGCTGCCCACCAGAGCTCCTGTCTCAGGCAGCACAGGCCCATGTGCAGCACAGGTGGCTTTCAGTGTCAGTCTGGACTAAAATGAGGCATTGCTGTTTGTGTGGAGTCAGCCAGGTAGCCTGTAGCTCTTGCCAAACCATGTTGGTCCATGGCACCCTGCAGGAGATGGACTGGCTCATCCAGATGTTATCCTTTCTGGCACATGAATGCCTGGCTGATGCAACCTTTGGCTGTGACCCCAAGGCTGAAATCTGACCCCGGGGCAAATGCCAGGGCTTACAGCTGTTCCAGAAGAATAAATAAATAAATAAACAAATATATAAATGAACCTCAAGCCTCTCTTCCTCAAGGATCTCCATGACACATCATTCCTGACCCACCATTGCCCCCAGATCATATTCAGGTGCTCAGACACCTTAAATCTCTGAGTTACTGATGAAGGTGTTATCAGATACCAGAAAGTCATCTGACAACAATAATTTCTGTGAGGACTACAAACTCCCTCAGAAGACTTCATTCAGCTGAGCTTTGACAACTCACAGCAAAATGGTCGTGGCATTATCTGTCAGACTTTTGCCTCTGAGCCAGACTTGCTGTGATAGAGATAAGCTCCCTTTCCAGGAAGCAAATGCGTTTGGCTGTTGGGAAGCAGAGATACACGAGAAATTGCACATCAAATCTGAATGCTGCTTTCTGAACAAGAAGGACCGTGGCCACACTCTTTCAGGAGCTGACAGAAATGTCCATTTTCTTTTTGAGTGGAAGCAGTGGGCACAAACAGCAAACTTCCCATCCCCAAAACCCCATGACCATCAGCAAGAACCTGAAGCCACGCACTGATAGCCTCATTTTCCAAGGCACAGCTATGCTTGGTCTCCTGGGGATCACAACAGCCAAACTTGCAAAATCAGGTGAAATTATGCTGTTTTTTGGTCTTGTAGAAGTTGAGCTCAGTCTCTCACTTGAACCTTGATAGATCTGGTTGTCTTCAGCAGAGCAAAGTGATGCCCCTCCAATGCAATGACCTTGGGAGGTGGCCTGCAAGCAGGGTGCACACTTTGACAGGAGGAGGCTGTAGGGCAAACTCAGGCAAATCCAGAGGAATTTCTTAGCCCAGCTGAAGGCATCTGTGCTCTCCCAGCAGCAGTATGGATCTACCAGGGGAGCCAACAGGAAGAGTCAGCTCTTGCTGGCTGGTTGGGTGGACATAGTTAACGAGACACATATCATGTAGCGCTGCCTCACTGCAGAAATCTAGGATGACACTTGCAAAAAGGAAAGGAGAAGGAAAAAAAAAAGGTTATTCTGAGCTAAACGCTCGCACAGAAACATAATGCACTGCAAAACACTGCTCACTTCCCTTTGGTTTGCTAAACACTGCAGCCAAACAGTGCAACAAACACACTCTAAAGAGAAGACATGGCTTGCTTTTTTTTTGAATTTTTCTATTTTTTTTTCCCCCTCCGCTTTTCTCTCCCTTTTTTCCTATCATATTGAATCATCAGGGTGTGAAATATAATAAAGCACTGTACCATTCAATCTGTCGGCTGTACCTTACAGGTGTACTCCAGGTAAATATCCCCTTGGCTGGTGAAAAATGAGCTTACCTGAAACAGATGACTTTGATGAACTTCAGCAGCTGGGCCTCTATCACTCTTTTCCAATTGGCTTCCCCAGCAAAGCATGGTTACCCCACACAAATTTGTCTTACTGAAGGAAAGATATTCTCTAATTCACTTTGTTCCCAGCGACTCGCCCCCCTCGCTGACGTCTTCACTTCATCTGGTGTTTCATAAAACTACAAATGGCAAGGCTTGTCATCTCTCCCACTGTGTGACTTTGGGAAATAAATTAATTATTTACCAGCCTATCGCACGCCCCATTGCTTTGATAAAACTGGAATATAAATAAAAATGGCCGTGTATTAAAAGGTGCCATGTGCTGGATGCAGCAGTGGCAGGTACAGGATCACAGCAAAAGCTCCTGCTTCCCCCCACTGCCCTCCCCAGGGAGTCCCTGCTCGGTGCCAGGCTGGGGCTGATAGCAGAAACAAAGCAGAGGTCTATGCAGATAAGATCCCTGGACCTGCTGGGGCTTTCACTGCTCACCATTTTAATTTTAGATAAGTGCCAAATGCCTCTCTACTCCCAAAAACAAGACTATCTAGAAGATTAAGTCCTGCCTGACTAGCAGTAATCCAGGGAAGCCATTCCAAATGGTTTGGAGGTTTCTTTTCTTCGATGGGTCTTTGCTCATTTCTAATTTTCTTTGTTAGTTTTTTGTACTTTTCTCAGACAGACCTCTCAAGAGGGCAGGGAAAGGCCAGGAGAAGTCCTGGGGGTGGCTGGGAACAGAGAGCTGTTGTTGTGGGCAGTGGATCCTCTGTGGAAAAGTCAGAAACCTGCTCCTTCTGCAAGCCCAGAGGGTGCAGGCCAGGGAGTAGAGTGAGGTGTTTTCCCCACTTTTTCCTTCAACAACTCATTTGGGTAAAAACACATTGTGATTTCCTGAGTGAGACTGTGATTTGAGGAATACTTGAGGCAGTTTCCCTTTTTGCCTGAGTATTTTCTAAAGTCTGTTTGAGCAGTACAGAAAACCTCATGCATTACAAGAGGGAGTGGATGGCTGGGTGGTAGGGAATGACCTTTCCACTGAAGAATCATTTTGTTGATCATTAATTGTCATTTGCAGTAGAATGTACTGATTTTCCTCTTTAAACGAGTTGCAAAAGTTAATTACTTCATCCTTGGAAGCCTTTAAGAGGGACAAATACACTACTTCCTTTTGTTTACTGGAAAAAGTGAAGGTGATGGGGAGACCTGTCCACAGTCGTGAAACCAAGAGTTTTAAACCCTTAAGGAATTGCACTGATCACAACACCCATCCTGATTCTGTGATTATATTTCTCTCTTAATGCTGTGTTGCTGCTTTTGAGTCTCATCTCTCACAGAATAGAAAGACCTTATGGATTTTACTCTTTCATTTCTCTCTCCCACATGGATAAGGGAAGAAACTTGAGGCTGTGGGCATCTGAGTTTGCTTCTTTCCCAAACTGGAATCTTTGGAATAGTGGGGTGTATTTTCCATACATGCAGGGATGCTGAGAGAACTGGACAGGCTGGGTCAAAAGGTGAAGCATTTTGAGGTGGGAAACTCTTTTTTCCTCCTGTCCTTTCTGAATTTGCAAATAAGCAACCTTTGTTTCACTAAGTGGCTGAAAAGTCAGAGCAACAAGACTGTTAATGGGGCTCCACAGGAGTTTGTGCATGAAGACACCAACTTGCTTTGGAAGATACAGAAAAGGCAGGATGCAAAAGGATGCCCAGAGGAAAACTTCCTAAAGTCATCAGAGAATAAGCAAGGTTATTATATCTACTTAAAAATTAAGTGCTCTGTAAGGTGGCCAGGGATGATATTTCCCATCCCTTTACAAACCTGTGCATAACCCCAGTAGACCCAAACCATTAAACAGAGCTTCCCCAGGATCAGAAATAACCTTACTAAACTCAGAAACTTCCCTTCTCACTGAATCCAGTTCTGTCCTGACAGAATTCAACATTTCACTTCAACTCTTATTGTTTTTTATTCTTCAAAGCAGCAGGCAGGGAACAGAAGCCACAAACACTATTCAAACTTGAATGATTACAGCAAAACTCTGTTCTGGTTTGGGTTAGGTTGTTTTTTTTTTTTTTTTTTTCCTGGTCATCATGGAATGGATTAACCTGAAACCACAGCCCAAACTGGGATGTGTTTTAAAAGCCTTCAGAGCAGAATTGCACTCATGTTCAATGCCTCAGCTTTTTGTTTCAGGCCAGGGTTTATTTGTGTCTTCCTCCTTCGTCCTCCTTTTTTTTTTCTAAATGGTACCACCAAGGAGTAAAAGCACCATCCATGTTTCAGATGCATGCAAAATAAACTATAGAAGGAAAGTGGCAGATAAATTTAACGAGCATTAAAGTTATATATAATTTAAATATGTATAAAATTATTTGTTATATCGATTAGAAAATGGGCTGTTGACCATTTAAAGGCAACAATCAATTTCATAGTTCACAGGTCAGGTCAAGTTTCATTCTAATGATCTAAAAAACCAAATAGCATTAGGAGATAATGAACTCCACAGGATTACAGATGTGATCTATAGCTCTGCTGTGGCACAAGACCCAGCAAATGAGAGAGGGCATCATCTGAAGTGCCCTGGCCTCCACAGACAAAAAACATGTTTTTATAACTTGGCAAGGTGTCAATTTATGATGTAATCAAAGGCAGACGATGGAATTACTCTGCTCCTAAAACCCCACATGGTTAGGCTCAATGACATCAATGAGCAAGGGAGGTAGATCCCCATTAATGTGGTCTACAAAGTTATCTTCCCTGTTCTGGTAAGTGAACGTCAGGCATACCCACCCTGTTAATCAAAGGGAGTTGATGGCCCTCTCTGCTCCCACCAAGGGGTTGGGTTACAGCAGGGAAATACTGCAGGGCTGCCACGGGGCTGTTCCTGGTGCTCTGCTGTGCAGCAGAGGAGCAGCTGCTCCAAATCTCAGAGAGGGAAGGAGGAGAAATAAATCTGTGCGTAGAGAGGGAGATGAATTTGTGTCCATTTCCACGTAAATATACAGATCACTCATGTGTATGTGCACGGGTAAGCATATTTTCATTGGGAAAAGAGGCCATTTGAACTTTTAATAGGAGGAGAAAGGGTCAGTGACTTTTGAAACACCTGAAATGTATCTTCACAAAATCACAGAGTTGTTAGGTTTGGAAGGGACCTCTAGAGAATGTCCAATCCAAACCCCCTGCCAAGGCAGGGTCACCCAGAGCAGGTCACACAGGAATGCATCCAGGTGGCTTTGGAATGTCCCAGATAGGGAGAATCCATGCCCTCCCTGGGCAGCTGTTCCAGGGTTTTGCCACCCCCAACATAAAAAAAATTCTTCCTCATCTTCAGGTGAAACTGCTTGTGTTTTAGTTTATGATCATTTGAGGATATTTAGCTGTTCTTTTGTGAAAATTGCTGGTTTTCTGAAGAACCATGAGATTTTGGCCTGGGTCTTAAACATTCACATTCATTTAGCCTGGAGGAGACTCAGAAGTGATCTTTTCACTCCCTACAACCCCCTGAAAGGAAATGTTTGCCTCCTTCTCCCAGGTAAACAGTGACAGGGCAAGAGGACACAGCCTGAAGCTGCACCACGGGAGGTTTAGGCTGGACATCAGCAGGAATTCCCCCGTGGAAAGGGTGGTCAGGCACTGGAAGGGGCTGCCCTGGAGGTGTCCAGGGGAGGCCTGGACATGGCACTCAGAGCTCTGGGCTGGTGACAAGGTGTGGACTGGGCACAGCTTGGCCTCGATGACCTTGGAGGGCTTTTCCAGCCTCAGTGATTCTGCGATGCCATAAATCTTGAGTCCGTATCTTCTGAACCACGTGACCAGAATTTTTGTATCCCTACTTTTTGCTTTGCCTCAAAATTTGGAAGGAGTTCGAAATCCATCTAGATTTGGGGCTGCGATGGGCTGATTTTAAATCCAGGCATGATACTTGTGTAATCTCAATATCCCATTTCCACCTCTGGTTTGGTCGCGTAAGAAATTTGGCAGTTTCTGAGAGGGTGCCTGAAATGTGAGGTAATCTTGAAGAAAGATGAGGCAAGATTCGCCTGAGTGTCCATTAGACAGAAGCAAAGAAACTCCAGCTTTATCAAGAGGACATATGAAAGGTTTTCCACCTTTTTTTAAAGGTTTTTTTAATGGTGAAGGTGTCTTCAACACCCTTGAGCGTCCTGAATGGCAGTCAGTGCCTGCATTTCAGCAGCTGGGTCCCACTGCAAATGTTTGTGCAGATTCTATCAGCTGGGCATATGACTTTTCTGTCTTTGTGATCAGCCCACATTGCTGCCTTGAGCTTCTTTAAACAGCATTCACTTCCACACTGCTGTGTCTGCTCGGCTGTTGCGGTGTTAATGGTCTTACTTGGATTATGAATTGGGCTCATTAGACTTATTTCCTTCTTTAATATAATGAGTGTGTAAGCACTAAACTAAGAGGCATAAAACTTTGATAAATGAGAAAACTGGATAATTGCACAGTGTCAGTTCTGTGCTTGTAGGAGCCTTCTTGAAAAAAAAAAAAAATGGAAGAGGGAGAAAGATAGAAGCAATGCAGGTAAAACAGAGAAATAAAAGTATCTAGAATGAGTCTTCAGCATCATCATATGCTCTTCTTGCATATCAGAATGGGTCAGTGTGGCTGGGATACAGGGCCCTCAAGTAACAACCCAAAGCATTTGTGCTGAAGGGAGTGAGACACTGGCACAGGTTAATTACTTCATCTCACAGGTTGCCTGGAGAGGTGGTGAGATCCTCATCTCTGGAAATATTAAAAATCATGCTGCATGATGCTTGGAGCAACCTGGTCTAGTGGTTTTTGGACTAAGTGACTTTCAAGGGCCCCTTCCAATTTAAACCATTCTGTGATTCTATGATTTCAACCCAGTTTTTACCTCTCTCAGTGGTAAGGACATACTTATAGGCTGTAACTGCAGATGGCTGCTCCAGTCCAGCACATCACATAAACATATGTTGAATAACTAAGCATGGATGGACTCACACATGTACTCAATAGGGTCCAATTCAGCTTGGGGGTTAGACTAGATGACTCTTTTGGTCCCTTCAAACAAAAACTATCCTATGAGTATGATCTTGTACATCCAGAATTCCCACAGATCCTCAAACAAACGGAAAAATGAAGAATCATCCCAAACCTCTTTCCTGACAAAAGCAAAAAATATAGTGGCAACAATAATCCCAAAGGCAAAGAGAAAGCAAAGGAACTGAAGGGGGTGAACCTAGAGGAATATGTGTTTTCAGAACCAGTCTACCTATGAATGACCCTGCCAAAAATCTTAGACAAAAACGTGCTTCATCTTATTGCAGCACAATGGCAAGAAACCAGTCCTGTGAAGCTGTGCTGCTCATTGCAGCCCTGGATCATTGCTTATCTATTCTAATAGGCAAGAAATACAACGGCTAAATTATAATTATGTACTGTACACAGCAGTGTTAGCAAAATAACATGATGTTTGGTACATTTCCCATCATCTTCTTAGGAGGTACAGCGAGCTGCAGGTTTGTAACAATCTTCTGTTTCCTCACCTCATTAATCTCCCGAAGCGGAGAGAGAGCAATACAAGCAGAGGGAGCCCAGAAATGTATGTACATTACTGAATTAACCAGGCATGTAATTAGTGCTCAGGTGCTTAGTCAAGGAAGAAACATGCAGGATTATTTAGATTTGGATTTAACACCCCAAAGTTTGAGCAGTGGAGGTGGGTTGTATGAGTTTTTCGATCAGCTGCTCCAGCTGTGCTGGAGGAACAGGGATTTGTGTCCTCGTTTTTGCCTCTGGCATTGTGTTGTTTCCCAGCCTTCCTCTAATTTATGGGAATATATGAAAGTGAAGCATGCAGCATGTCACAGTGCACCCTAGGAAGGGGGACACACCTCTGTCCACCTAGTGCTGCTCACCACAATGAAGGAGTCTGGCACGACCCAGTAATACTTGAATCCTTCTCTGCTTACTGCCAATAAAAAAATGCAGTGGTGGATGAGGCTGGGGTTTATTTTCTCATGTTCTAGAGGGCTTCTGCTTTATTCTGTAAATTATCTCTGTTGTGGTACCTTCTGACTGACACCTTCTGAAAATCTCCTGCTTTAAGTGCATTTAGTGTCCATGGGGACCTGAAGGCAGATGAGTTCTGCTCGTCCCACAGGGCACCCCCATGATTTCTGAAGCATGTCCTGGGATGCTCGGTGTGTGATCCAGCTTGACACTGAGCTTGCCCTGCTGTGAAGTGCATTTTGGGCTCAGCAACACCCTCTGTTTCTACCTCATATCTGGTGAACATTTGCAATCTCAGCCTGAACCACATTGAGCAGAACTGGCCAAAGTGTGCATCCCAATCCACAGAAACCACCAGAAAAGCAGGGAATCATAGAACGGATTGGCTTGGGAGGGTCTTTTAAAGCTTTTCTCATTCCAACCCCTGCCATGGGCAGGGACACCTTCCACTATCCCAGGTTGTTCCAACCCGCATCCAACCTGGCCCTGGACACTTCCAGGGATGGGGCAGCCACAGATTCTCTGGGAAACCTGTGCCAAGGCCTCACCACCCTCATTGTGAAAACCCTCTTCCTTGTACCTCATCTAAATCAACCCTCCTTCAGTTAAAAACCATCACACCTTGTCCTGTTGCAACATGCTCTGCTAAAATGTTTGCTCCCATCTTTCTTGTAAGCACCATTTAAGTACTAAAAGATCACAATAAGCTCTCCCTGGAGCCTTCTCTTGTGCAGGTGAGCAGCCCCAGCTCTCCCAGGCTGCCTCCAGAGCAGAGGGGCTCCAGCCCTGGCAGCATCTCCGTGGCCTCCTCTGCACTGGCTCCAGCAGCTCCACGTCCTTGTGCTGCTGGAGCCAGGGCTGGAGGCAGCTCTGCAGGTGGGCTCTCACCTGAGCACAGGGGCACAGGGGCAGAATCCCCTCCCTTGACCTCCTGCCCAGAGCTGAATGACCAGCTATGCCCCATAAATCATTTCCAAGCCTTTTCTAGCCCAGCTTTCACTACTTCCAGGCCACCTCCCCAATCCATCTTCTGGATCCCCACATTTTGACACCATCCCATTGCAGGGGCTCTGCGTGCATTTTCGTGCTGGCCTGGATAAAGCACAGTGAGAAGCTGAATTGCAAATGGTAGCCTTGAGTTACATTTATGTAAACACCACCGAAAAGCAGAGATAAGGGAATGAGGCACATTCCTGCACATCAGCTTGCTGGGGTTATTTGCTGCTTGTAGCTGGTGAACGAGAGAGAGGGCTCCCTGGAACAGCAGCACGATGATAAAATTGTGATGAAAATACTTTCTGTATTGCTTTTCATTGAAATATTGCCCCTTGGCGGGAAGCAGATTGGTAACATCAGCCAGCAGGAGTAGAAAGTGGGTCTTAACATCCTGTAAGCTCATCATGGCAAACTCAGGCCGTGATGTGTTTGGTGAACAGCCCTCATGTGCTTAATTTTGAAAGTTCAGAGAGAGGTTTGGCTGGAGTAGAAAAGGAAACGTACATGTGTGAAATGCAGAATTTGTAGGAACAGGCTTTTTTTGTGCAAAAGACATCCAAGATTGTCAAGAAAACAAGGTAGAATCCATTAAAAAAGAGTAGCTTAAATATTTCTCCCACAAAATCTCTATTTTCCTAGAAGTGTGCACAGAAAACTTCTGAGGGTTGTTCTAATTTGATATCTGGGAATTCAGTTACATATGTGGGAAAAATTGTGTTAATGACAATCTCAAAGCAAACTTTAATTTATGCAGACCTTGTCCAGTGCAGCATTTGTTATGGCTTCAACATGCATCAAATGATCTGTGCACACACATGTACATAACACACTTTCACCACAATGACCTGATAAAAATAATTTAAAGCAGCTAGATTAGATAAGGCCCAAATAAATGATGATTATATGTGAATTTGGCTAAACTTCCACCATTGATAACTCCGGTTGCAATCACAGAATATCTGCTTTCCTTCACCTGCCTCTCATTAGAAGTATTTCTGCTGAAGTAAGGTTTAATTTTAATTCCAATTTTGTTTTTATTCTTATTTTTATTTTTTATCTAGAGACGAGGTAGTGGGGGACTCACAGGGTGTAATTCAAGGGCAAAACCCCTGCCTCATGCTTATGCTCTCAAATCTTTTCTCCTCTGCTGGTAAAACAAGCAGGATTAGCACACGATAAGACCAGTGGAGATAATAATTACACTGGCTATGAGCAAACTCCAGAACCACGGAATAAATCCCCAAACAATTATTAAAATGGCTCAATGCATTACACAAATTGGAAAAGACTGGGACATTTTTGGGAGGGGCGAAGGGAGGTAAGACACATTATTTAAGTGTTCTTGTAAGCCTTCTAAGATATTAATGTTGCAAAGCTTCTTATGAATATTTAAGAACATAAAATGGAGATACACTTCAGCCCAGCATTACCACAGAAGCCTGTAATACAGTTGAGTCCACTTAAGAAGGCAATATCTGACATCCATGACAGATTTAAACATGATAAGGCAAAGGTCATGTTTATAGCTGAAAAGTCCATGCAAACTAGTTAAATATTGCTGCAGTTAGCTCTGTTATAGTTATTTTTATGTATTTATATATGGATTTATAGAATTTCCTTAAAGATTCAGCTTTGCCTCCAGATGCCTGTACCTTTGGAAACACTTAAAAAAATACTTATTATTAAATTATTTGATGTTCTATGGAGAAAGAACAAGTACCTCGTGTTAAAAAGGAAAAGAGCTTTATTTCTTGCTCTTTTAGGAGCTGCCTGGCAGATAATCCCTAATGTTGGTACCACTAGGACTAGTTTCAGCAGAACTTTTCATAGGAAAAGGTTTTATTTGAGTAAAGGAATGGCTGCCAAGATTTTTATTCAGAGACACTGCAACATTCATAAAACCTGAGACAAAATTTTTTACCTCACATTACATTTTTTCCTCAGTTCTGAAACAAAATATTTTCATGGAATCATAGACTCATAGAAATTAAGATTAAATAATTTTTTTTAATTTATCAAGTTTAGATTTTGATTAATTTTCTTCTCTTTCAGTTGGTAGCTATCCTTAGAGAACTGTAACATTTTTCTAACTAACTGTGATATTCAAAATGACTAAATCACTGTGTCTATTTAAAATAGCCACCAGGATATTCCTGTTTTACAGACTGATGAAAACAATTGTGGTTATGGAAATTTTTATATTCCCCTCAGCAAAAGTGATTCTGTCCAAGGAAAATTGGAGGACTTTTTTTTTTTTTTTTTTAAAGTGAGAAATAAACTTCAAAACAAAACGAAAGGATCAAAATCAGGACTGGCCTCTGAAAAAGAGAAAAAATACCGACAAAGTTGTTGTATTTTACAGGAAACGTGACTGTAAGAGAGCTTTATAAACAGCAGATGGCTCCCATATAGAAGAGGCTGAGCAATCTGAGCAAACAATAATCAACATGAAAAAGCAAAGCTGAGTTTGACACACGGGGAAATTTAAGACACTGAAATTAAAAGATATATTGGAACATACTGTAAAGAAAGATAGAAATGTCTCTGGTTTGGTCGTCTGGGCCTTGGTAGCTTCTCAGGTTGCCACGAATATTTACATGGTGAAAATCTTTGGGGTGGAAGACTGTATCTGCTACTCACACAGGTCGTGGGATGTCAGGGCCTTGCTTTTATTTTCCCACCACCCGTGCACCTGCAGATTTCACAGAGATGATTGCCAAGCAGTCGTGGCTTAGGACAGCCCTGGTGCTCTTGCTGGGATGTAGAAATGCTGTCACCACAGATAATCTCCTGTGCACGGCTACCCCAGTCATCAACACTTCTGTCCCTCTGAGGTATCAATTTCTCCCTGGAGAATGTGTCCCATGGATGGTACACCAGAATCCTGGCATGGTTTGGGTTGGAAGGGACATTAAAGACCATCTCATCCACCCCCTGCCATGGGCAGGGACACCTTCCACTGTCCCAGGCTGCTCCAAGCCCTGTCCAGCCTGGCCTGGGACACTGCCAGGGATCCAGGGGCAGCCACAGCTGCTCTGGGCACCCTGTGCCAGGGTCTCACCATCCTCACAGGGAAGAATTGACTCCTATCATCCAATCTAAATGTCCCCTCTTTTCATATAAGACTGTTCCCCCTAGTCCTGTCACTATCTCTCACTGCAAGACACCACTATTAGAAGTAGTTTTCTTCAGTATTGACTACATTAGTAAGAAGAGAGTATTGAAGTGGGCAGTTCCTATCATATTTTTTCCTGGAAAAAAGGATGGAATGTTCAGAAAAAAATCCTAGTTTTATCTCAGTGGTTGTCCCCTGTACAGACCCATTCAGCTACTGACTAGAAGTAGCTTAACAGCTTATATTTATCCAAGGACCCAAAGAAATTTCAGGTGACAACAGGGATATCACATGCACAGCTATCACACCAAGCTATTTTCAGAATGTTTGCCACATGTTAACTGCAAGATTTCCAGCACGTGTATTTCTACGGCATTTATTAAAACGACACGTAGACAAAGAAATAAAAAATAATTAAGGAAGGCAGGAATGGTAGAGAGGAGGAAGGGCAGAGTGGCGAGGGGAGTGGGGACAGAGAGGTTGGCTTCTCCCCTTTCCAGGCTAACCTCCTACAGGGAAGTGTAATGAACCAGTTCCACAGAAGTGTCCCAATTGGGCTCCTATTTTTCCAGGGTTTGCTGAGGACGGTGTGTGATCCTTTACTTCACACTCAGATGCACGGGTCTATTAGAGCAGTCTCTGTGCTGTTGGATGAAGGATTTATTTTACCAACATAGCAATAAAAGTAGTGTTTTGCAACCAGTAAAGCACTAAGGAAGCCCTCTCCTTTGGTCTGGCAAGTAGCTGTGTTCCCTGAAGATGTGACCTGCTCCTCAGGTGACCGTGTTAAAGTAGAGTCCCTCCTGTGACTTGGTCTTTTCCAGCTTTATTATCAGCCCAAAAGCTGGAAATGATAGTGACTGAAACAGATGTATGAGAATTGCTCCCTTCTTTTAAGCTCCGATTCAGTTCAGTAGGAGCAGAGTTAATTTTGTAGGACTGAAATAAATGAGATGGAAGGTCACAGAGCTAAATGTTTTCCACAGCCTCCTACCCTGCATTGCTCCATTTCACTGTGTGTCTAGGATGTTAGATTCCTGTTTTGCCTCCTATTTTGACTTTTTAAGTTTGTGCCACTAGGGATCAATAGGAATGTGTATTTTCTAGCTGCTGCCTTGGAGAAATAATACAATTTGCCTCAAAACCTAGAGAATATTCCAGCCACAGACTACAGGGATAGCACAACTGAAATAAAATTCTTGTGTCCATTCTTTTATTTTGTTAAGACATTCTATAAGGTAGAAAAAGTCCCTATTCAACATTTCTCCTTAAAGATGCTAGAGATTATCAAGTGTTTTTACCCTCTGATTCCAGTGGTTTAAGTGTGTCTCATGAATACCGGGGTAGAAATGCATGAAAATTATATTATTTTTCTCGCCACCTACAGACATAACTCTTGGGGAGAAGAAGGAATTAAACCAAAATAAGAGTTAAAGAACAGTTTGGGTTGGAAGGGGCATTAAATACCAAATATTTCCAACCTCCCTGTCATGGGCAGGAATGTATCATTACCATCTGTAAGTATATTTTCCAAGGACCAACATTTCTTTGTGTTTCTACAGCAGAGGAGCCTCTTGGCCAAGTCCTTGTCTGTAGCAGGAGGCTGCTACATAAACACAGGTGAGGCAAGAGGTGCAAAACATCCCTTTGCAAAGCCAAATGCCATATCCACTAAATAATCAGAGCCAAGCCTATGCCTGGTGTTTAAATTCTTTGATGCACAGGGTTCCCTTCTGTTTTTGGTGGTTTCATAGCTTTCATTAAGGGGCAAACAAGATCTAAGGAGCAAGACTCAAGGAATACATTTGGATAAACTGTTTGCTTATATGCCACCATATGGTGCATCCCCACAGGTTATTGCTGTCAGGGACTAGTCTGGAGAAAAGGAATCAGTCTCACTTTTGGTACCACGTAGTTGTTCCTTGGCCTCTTAATCAGGCACAGACAGTAATTATTTGTTGTGGTGACCAGACAACTCATTGGCTGGTCTGGTGGTCTTTTAAAATGAGATTAGTTAATCTTTCCCACTGTCACTGTGTACTGAAACCTGTTGACAGGGGAATTAGGGAACTGAAAATCTGTGTGTTTACAAAGGATTAGCATTAAAAACCTCCTCTGAGGACTGAAGCATCTTCTGCTTAGTAGAAAGGCTGAGCAGTATGGGAGCTAGGGACCATCACTTTTCAGTGAGAGAAGAAAACATCTCTGGAGTGCACCCTTACAGCTATTTAATCATAAAGTCCTTTACTATCCTTTGTTCACACTACACTGAGACATAGAAAGTCTAGGGCTTGGAGCTCAACTGTCTCATTCCAAGCTTTCCCTGTTGCAAATTAGTTGTGCTTTACTTTCCGAGTTGATTATCCTCATGATGTCGCCTTGGTGTCTGATCCAAGCCCTGCTGAAGTAAATGGGAACCTTTCCATGGACTTTAATAGTTTTTGGATGAGGCCTTAGCTATCTCTGCAGCTATTAAGAGAGGCACAAGTTGTGGAATGAAGTGCAGGTGTTTTTGCTGCTGGGAGGAAGACCTTGTACTGTATTTAATGTTCTTTAATTAATTGAGTCCCGAGGTATAGAGTGGGCTTATGTTCCCAGAAAATGCATTAGGGTAACACAGCACCTTCCATTTGCAGCAATCCAAATACAATATTAAAGTTTTATGTTTATTGAACAAGCTCCAGGAATCCACGTGCAGGAGCTCTTCACCTTCCCCTGGAACGCGGTTCCTCCTTTGGAGAGAAAACGCAGCAACCATTTCACGAGGATGGAAAAAGAGCAAAGCAAAAGGTATGAAACTCCAGTGAAAGCATCAGGTTTCTGATGGGAGTTGTCAGTAAAGGACCAATGCCACAAATGTAGAATTTTCCCAGTGCCTTGACCTTGCTGTCGTGTTGTGAGGGCTCTGAGCAGCCCTGTGGTCAATCCAGGACATGGCACTTCCAACAGCAGAGTGTCTTCTGGTTGCACTGGAAAACTTAGGCCAGGTGCCCACATTCCTGAAGCCAAACAGCCACATTCCTGGCAGCCTGGGATGTCTTCCCAGTCTGTGGAAAGAAATAGGTGCTTTCTGAAGAGTGATGCCATTTGGTTGGGTAAATCTGCCCCTGAGTCGCCTCTTTCTCTTCGCCGACTGGAGGAGAGCCCAGCTGAAGGGCCTGAGATGTCATTCAGGTGTGGAAGTGAGATGAATCCCACCTTCAGCTAACAGAGCCTTGTGGGAAGCTGGGAAGCCTGCCCCAAGCTTCTCTGATGCTGCCAGTTCTGCCAAAGAGAGGAAGGATTCATGAAATTCTTGAAACTGAGAGAGAGAGGGGAGGCTTTGAAAATCCATAGGAAAAGAGAAAATCCACAGGCTTGAAAAGGAAGAACCAATTTCTGCATTGTCAAAAATCTTTTGCAGACTCGGAATAACAACAGCAGAAGAGGATGGCCTTGAGTGACTCAGGGGGTCTGTGGGGAAGGGAACAATGTGTACCCCCAGAAGGAGATGAGAGCAGGAGAAAGGAAAACTTGGGCACAGGATGGGGGGTGGCTGTCAGATGGCTGGGAGAGCAGCTGGAAAACAGTGCAGACCAAACTGCTATGGCTCAGCCCTGTGCAGGAGGAATTTGGGGCCTAGGGGGAAGCAGATGGAGGGCAACAGAGGGTTTGGGGGCATTTGGCCACAGGCAATGGCAAAACAGGTATTACTGAGATAAAGTGCAACAAGGAGAGCTTTTTTGAGGCTGTAAACCTTGGCTAGAAGGAGTCCAACCCCCACAGAGCATTTCTGCAGATGTTAATGGCTGCTTTGGTGGGGAAGAGCACCCCATTGTTTGGGTTGTGCTAAGATATGTTAGAAGACCTCTTAATCAGATTAGAAATACATTTCCTTGTACAGAACAATCCAGACACGCCTGCTCAGTGATATTTATTGCAAAGTCAGAAAGTCATTAGGTGGCAGAGTTCAGATTTCCAAGTGCATGTTTGGTATAGACAAGTCAATATGTTTTTGTTTTTTTTCTTAATTTAACTTCTTGATTGACTTATTATGTACATTGGCACTTTTAAGAGCTTCAAATAAAACACAGTGAGAGTTCAGAACAAATGTAAATGGCCTAAAAGAAAAGGAAAAAAAATCCTATAATCTTTTTTAATGGCTATAAAACGTGGGAAGGATATATCATAAGCTCCCCGCATGGGGTCCTTGTCTGCGTTCAATCCAGTATTGTAATTTAGACATGACTTTTTATTTAATTTCTGACTGAGAAAGGGAAATTAGAAAACAACATTATCTCAGCTGCTCCGTTATAATGAACAATATTTCACAGTGCCAGTATAAGTTACCTTAAGAACTTATTTTATGAGACAAACATTGGCTGAATTCCACAAACAACTGGGTTTTCTGGTGTCTTTTGTCTGCTGAAGAGCCCAAACTTAAGTAAGGTTTTTAATGGTAAATAAAGCCATCATTACGGTGGTGTGTGTGTGTGTTACATGGGTGTAACATGTGGACCTCTGCAGTGATGGAAGTGATGGTTGAAGGCTCTGGGTTAGAACCAGGGAATTAATTCTTGCTGAAGTGCAAGACAGAGGCTGCTTTGTCTCGTGTTAAAAGTTGTTTTCTGGTTTTTTTCTTCTGCAGCTTGTACCCGCGTTTGTCTCCAGTGGTGCTTGTTACAATAGGCATGACAGAGAAACATGGAAACACCTTATGAGCTTGTTTTTTTGAGACATGTAGACTGAAAAAAAAATTTAAAATTCAGGATTCAGAATTGAAAAAGATGGAGAGAGGCACACAGATAGCAGGGCAAGGTGGGGATACGACCGCCTTGAACAGTCTGAGTCCAAGGCCAGAACAAATCTGCTCCTAACAAACTCCTCCAAGTATTTCCAAGAACACCAGCCCCAGGGTAGGAAGCTGCCTTGGATGAGCATGATTTTTGTTTTCAGACAGTGTAAACCAGCCTTCTCTGTTTTTTCACAGCTGTATAAATGTAGACCATTGATATAAAATACTGACTTTCGTTGTTTTTCCTATGGGGAAATCCCAAATAGGGATTATGCAGCTGAATGTTTATTTAGCTGTAAATAACACATTCTCCTGTTAATCTCTGTATCTGTTTTATCAATTTTTAAGTCATGGAGATTTATCCAGTTTGTAATTAACCCTTTTGTATGGCAAAAGGCAGGATTTCTCTTTTCCCCCAGCCACTAAATACATAATGTTCTGATAAATATTTAAGCAGTAATGAGGGACGTAATGCACAGTAATCCATTAGTGCTGCATTCTGGGGGAGCAGCACGGTGCTAAAATGGATGCTGTAAGTGCTAAAATCCCAGATTGAGCAGAAGGACTGCTGACCACTGTGGGATTTGGCTTTGAACTATGCTACAGGTTGGAAAAACCCATTTGAATGTGCAGACACGTTTTCTCTGCCCACCAAGAAAATCTTCTTTAAGAAAAAAAAAAACACAAACAACCCAAAAAAAAACCCCAAACAATACTAACAAAACCAGCTATCTCTGTGAATGGTGCAGCCACATATGCTCCAGTCAGAAGACCACCAAAAGCCAAGACTGTAAAATCAGAGCTTGGACCAGTGGCGAGATAAAAGTGGTGTTAGAGGTATGACCAGAACTTGTGACCACAACATGACCAAAGCTGGTCCACTAACATCTAAAACCAGGATGGAGGGGGGTCTATGAGAACTTTATCTCTTTGAGTAGCCTTTTCTTCTCTTTCCCCCCCTTTTTTTTTTTCCTTACTCATTAGACCTTACTGTCAAATTACAATTATGTCTATGGTAGCTGCTTTTCACAGCAGGGTCTTGATTCTTGATTCCCAAGGGCAGGGAAGGGTGAGGCTGGATACCAGGACCTTCATGCTCCTGGCAGCCTCTGCAGCTGAGATTTGTGCTCACTTCCAAGCTGAATCCCAGCAATACTCTCTTCACTCATCTGTGTGCACTGAGCAATGGCAAGTGGCTCTGAAGGGATGTTCTGCTGGGGCACATGGCAGAGCAGGATGGGGGCTTAGTGTCTTAGCAGAAACTGATGGGAGTTGGTAGAAACCAACAATGTTTCCTTGAGGTCATGGAAAAGGAAGTTTTCAGGAGTATCTGTGAATTTGCACCTGGACCAATAAACATTTTTTTTAATTGTTATTCATTTTACACCTCAATAAAGCTTAATTATAAGTAAGCAGTAAGAAAAGCAGGAGACATGTTCCAATAATATTGCAGTTCTCTGAATCATTCCTGTGGGGCTCCAGCAATTTTGTTACCATGAAGCAAAATAAAACAAATTAAGAAAACTATTCAAAATTCATTTAAAAACATCATCCAAGGAGCATCATAATAAAAGCACAATGAGAGAGACAAGCTCACTTGGCTAATTTCCTTCATGTGCTGTGCATGTTTATAGTGTGTCTCTTAGTATGTTTTAATTAGCATCACAATCATCAACTGGTAACTAACAGCGCGTATGGTTCAGGTTGGGAGATGCAGGCCACCTATTTGGAGCAGAGGAGGGGCTGAGGGTTTTATATTTTCTCTGTGGGTCAGCTGAGCCTGCTGGCAAAACAGGGCTGTAAAACCCTAAGTCTTGGCCAGAGGGAATGCACTTGAGGAAAGGAGCAAATTTCAGACACCGCACCTTCCATCCCTTGGGGCTTCCCATCCTTGGTCCTGGTTTTACCCTACCCCGTGCAAGACTCACTGGGCAGACAACTCCATTGATCACATTGCTCCCTGCCAGCCTGAAAAACACTTTTTTTTTTTTTTTTCTTATGGGTGTAACATCCTATTTGTGAATTTAGTCTCCTCTTGGATGCATCATAAAAAAATCTTCCTTGTCCTTGTTTTCACTACAGGAAGCAGGTTGCTCAGTTTGCTTTTGGTGTGCCCTCCCTTTACTGAAGCTCAGCTTGGAAGACTTTATTCTGAGAATTATCATATCTCTTGCTGCTTTTGTTTTTATTTTAATTTAATTTTATTTTAAGTGGTGCCTCTACCTCCATCTGAGCCCCAGTTGGTGGTGTGGGAACCATGTCAGGTACCTGAGGCTGTGGTTGAGCACGGTGACCTCTTCAAGGCCAGGTTGGACAGGGCTTGGAGCACCCTGGGATAGTGGAATCTGTTCCTGCCAATGGCAGGGGCTGGAATAAGATGAGGTTTAAGGTCCTTTTCAACCCAAACCTTTCTAGGATTCTATGATTCTATCACATGCACTCACCCAGAATTGAGGTGAACCTTTCTTAACATCTTCCAGAACAGTGCTGGCCTGCATTTCCTGATTCTGGGGTGAATTCTTTTGGGAAATCTGTCCAGCTGTGAGCTAGAAACTGCCTCCAAAAGGGATGAAGAAGTTGCAGCCATGACAGACAGATCCTGCTTAGTGACCTTGAAAGGTTTTAGGATGCCCCTTACTCTACGTTTGGGCACTATCTTCATATCTGGAAAAGCATCACTTCACCAGCCCACCTGCACAAAAGCACGCTCAAGTGTTTCTTCCTTTGCAGCCCCAATTTAATAGGATTTTCCTTTCCTGACCTGCTTCAGGTACTGTGTCTGGAGTAGCTGACATTGCTGTGCAAGGGGGACTTGCAGTGTCTTGCAGTGATCCTGTTGGTCTTGTGATGTGCACTCTGAAATGATGGTCTTTGCATCTGGTAAAAGCAGGTTAGTAGAGGAGGAAAAGGTTTGGTCATATTTTCATCTGAGAATACTTCTGCCTGAATGCTTGGCCCAGACACTTTCTGTTATTATTGCAGTATCTTGTCTAATTCACCTTTTTCCTTAAAAAAAAGTCACTTCCCCTTAAGAATATGTTATGAACTGCTGCACTTTAGCAGTGTGATAGTTCATAAGAGAATCGAGAGGAGCATGAATTATTGTCAGAGCTACATTAGTAATGTGTAATCTGCAGCATTGGTTAATTTGTTTTGATATTAAAGTTTTAATAGGAAATATAATTTGATTGCATTTTAAAAATAAAAACTGATTTTCTGTATTACAGAAAAATATTATGAATAATAAGCAAAAAGGGGGCTAATATAACTAGGCATTTCTATTAACAAAATGAATATATTTCATACGCTCTCTGTGTACTAATTCAAGTCATCAGATGCCAGTTTGAGATGATTTAACATAAACTACAGCCTTGCTCCTTTGCTCTGCATTTTGCAACATTGCTAGCATTAACTTGGGGATGGGATCAAAGTTTTGCAGTACCAGCTCCTTGCACATCAGTTATTGGCACTCAATTATTAACAGCATTAACACCTTCTGCTGCACTCTCAATGCACCAGCAGGGTCTGGTCTGTATTTATAGATGTTTTCCAGCTGGACTGAGAATAACTAAAGAACCCAACTGTGACAACAATGAGCTCTCAACCTCTTAAATAAGTGTGGGTGGTTCATGCTGGTGGCAACATGCAGATGGGTGTGTTATCAGGATTATGGCAGGGGGATGGCAGCTCAGCAAAGGTGCAGCCCTAAGTGTGACGAGTGCTCTGGCATGATGTGAAAATGTTAAGAGCAACCACACTGGGTCAAATGAATCATGGAATTGTTTTGTTTGGAAAAGCACTCAAGGACCAGTGAGTCCAACCATTCCCCCAGCACTGCCAGGGCCACCACTGACCCCTGTCCCCAAGTGCCACATCCATATGGCTTTTAAACCCCTCCAGGGATGGGGACTCCAACACTGCCCTGGGCAGCTGTGCCAGGGCTGGACAGCCCTTTCCATGGAGGAATTTTCTGTGATGTCCAGTTTAAACCTCCCCTGGCCCAGCCTGAGGCCATTCCCTCTCCTCCTGTCCCTGTTCCCTGGAGCAGAGCCCGACCCCCCCGGCTGTCCCCTCCTGTCAGGGAGTTGTGCAGAGCCACAAGGGCCCCCCCTGAGCCTCCTTTGCTCCAGGCTGAGCCCCTTCCCAGCTCCCTCAGCCCCTCCTGGGGCTCCAGCCCCTTCCCCAGCTCCGTTCCCTGCCCTGGACACGCTCCAGCCCCTCGGTGTCTCTCCTGTCCTGAGGGGCCCAGAGCTGTCCCCAGCACTGGAGGTCTGGCTTCCAATGAAAGGTTCAATTTATTCCTTTTTCAGCAATGTTCTCCCATGGGGCCTGGGGAAGAGGCTAAGGATGAGGTGAGTATCCTTTGACTGGTGCCTTCCAGCCTCTAATCACTGCCCAAGCTTCATCATTTTCCATATTTAGCTACTTCCAGTGTATTTCTCTACCATGCTAGAGCTGAGGCTCCAGAGGGCAAACTGTTGCTGTGGTGTTTTTTCACCTTTAATAAGCTGCTTTGCCCCCTCGTAGCTCTGTCCTTATGCTGTGTGACCTTGTTTACAGTGGTTAAAGACCTCAGGGCACTGTTATTAAAGAATGTGAGCTTAGAGTAATGGAAGGGTAAAGCTGTCCCATAGCGAGCAGCTGAAGGTACATGATCTATTCAGCTTATCAGAAAGATATAGAGGAGAACTGATGAAAGAGTGTATTTCCTTCCTGGATCCTTCAGTGGGTACCAAAGGACTCCTTAGTCTAGTGGGAAACGACGTAACAAGAGCCAAGGACTGGAGTTTAAAGCTGTAAGATGTCAAATTGGAAACAAAACACACATTTTTCTCAGTGAGGATAATAAACCATGGATAATAATCATCAGGGGGAAAAGAAGATTTCTGCCTTCCTGATGACTTTTAAAAATAAGTCTTTCTTCCTTAAAAAAAACCCTTTGAATCAAGCACATGATTTGAAACCAGACACATTTGAATGGCTGACATGGAAAGGCAGGCTATTTTTTATACCAGATATCCAAAAGACCTTTCAGATTTCAGAAAAGTCATCACTATGCAGGAGCATTGCATCCAGGATCTTTGCTTAGGTAATTATATTTCACCCACCTTGATAGTTCTCCTGTTTAATTTACATTTCAGCTGCACCCTGTCCTTGACTGGAGATAGATCCCAGCCTAGGATGGATCTTTTTATCGATCAGAGCTTTCCTGGTTCTGGCTGAAACAAGGAGATGCATTGCTGTTTCCAGTTAACTGCTCACTGGGTTTCACTCCAGAGGTAGCACTGGGTGATGTTTGTGTGATTCATCATCTTTGGAAGGGAGGCAAGGTGATAGTTTAGGATGTAGGAAAGGGAGAAGATTGTTAGTGGAGCAGACAAAGAATGTACATCTGATGAAACTTCTGTACCTTCAGTATTTTTTTGTTATTATTATTGGAGTCACTATTCATAACCAGCAACACTGTAAGACCTCTCATGTCGTTAGCAGCAGGAAAAATGACCCCTTGATACTACTGAGAGAGGAAAAATTTAGTCAGAGTGACATGAAGCCCTTGATCAACAAATTCAGAAGTTTTTCAGGTCGGTATTTCTTCTCAGCTTCAGCTCTTCTCTTCTGCTCTGTTTCTTGACTGCAGTTATTTCCAAATGACATGGACCTGTTCCTACATCTCTGTTAATATCTTTGAGTACCTACTTAACTTTGAGCACACAGTTGCCAGACTGAGGAATAAAGAGATTCACCTTTGACAGAGGATTTTATTTAGCCTGAGAAGTGCCAACACCAACGGAAGAGCTGGGGATAATTAACTCCTTATTCAGCTGGTTTTGGTAAGAGCCTCATTTTGTCTGAGACGAATTCTAGCCTTTAATTACTTACCTCGTGCTCTCACCCTTCCTTGTCACTACTGAAAAAAAGAAAAATGTTTTTGTCCATCTTTAAAGTGACTGTTGTCTTTGCTTTTGCCAGCCATGGTGAATTGCCTTGTCTGAATATTACTTCTTCCCCTGCATTGTTTTTTTTTTCCTTTGTGGCTTGGCACAGATCATCTTCCAGTTCTCTCTTAGGAGGAGAAAAGGATTTGGCACCTCTACCCATCCTGAATAAAGGAGCTCATAAACACCCCTAGCACTGGGGAATGGACACCTGAGGGGGATGGATATTTCATTAAGCAGTTTAATTCCTGTATTGATAGTTGGAATTTTTATACTTAACAGATATCCTTTAAATTTTGTGAAGTGTGAGACTAATCCTGTCAAAAAAAGCAATAAGTTTGAGCGTATAAATTTAACGGAGAAGAAAGAATTATATCTTTGTTTATCCTTGTGGTATAAGAATAAATGGATCCTGTGCAACAATCCTGCATAAAACATGAAAGAAATCTCAAGCCCATGAGATTTCTCCAGAGGAGTCAATGAGAATGGGCTGTCCTTGGTGGCAATCTGATTGCTTTTTTCTCTGATAAGGACATTGGGGAAGACAAGAATGGACAGGTTAGGGGCTGGAATAAGTTTTCCTTGTCACAGGTGTCTGAGATGTCTTGACAGAGCCAGTTGATGGGGAATATTACAGAGGTATGTGCATTTCTGAAAGGCATAAGGAATAGAAAGAGGAAATACCTACGGACTATTTATCTTCTCAGAAGAACCCGTGCACTCCCTAGGAAGAGGCAGTAATGAATCAGGGGTGGTTTCTCACATCTCTCCACCAGCCTTGGGCAGGTGGAGAACAGCCTATGCCTGGCACACTGCTTCCAGCCCCCTGCACTGTCCTGATGCACAGTGATGGACCATTACTATAACAAAAAATTAAAACTAACCAGCAGGACCCCACCATCTTCCTTTGCCAGGTGGGCCCATTTCATGCAATTCATGTGTTATTACACCTTTTTCTCTTGCCTTTTCTTCCTTATGAATGTCTTCCTTTTCATCACCTGTGAATTAAAAATCACCTATTTCTTCTCTAACTGCCAGATTTTTAAGCTCTGTTTTATCTGTCTGAAAACCATGTTGTGTTTCTCCTTTTATGTACACCAACCTTGCAATAAAGTTTGTGACACCAGAGCTCACAGTGCCTTTATCTCCAGCTATATCAGCTCCGTGGCTGTAAAATCTCCATTACCTTTCCTTTCCAGGCTCTCAGCTCTGGTGAACCACCCACTTGCCCAAAGGAAAATGAAGAGTGGCTTTTTCTTTTGAGCAGTCCTAGGCTGGGGGGAGCAGGAGGAGGAATACCAGGGCTTAGGGTGGAGAAGAGAAGGCTCCAGGGAGAGCTCAGAGCCCCTGGCAGGGCCTAAAGGGGCTCCAGGAGAGCTGCAGAGGGACTGGGGACAAGGCCTGCAGGGACAGGACACAGGCAATGGCTTCCACTGCCAGAGGGCAGGGACAGATGGGATATTGGGAATTAGGAATTGCTGGCTGGGAGGGTGGGCAGGCCCTGGGACGGGGTGTCCAGAGCAGCTGGGGCTGCCCCTGGATCCCTGGCAGTGTCCCAGGCCAGGCTGGACAGGACTTGGAGCAGCCTGGGACAGTGGAAAGCATCCCTGCCCATGGCAGGGGGTGGAATGGGATGAGCTGTAATGTCCTTTCCAACCCAATTCTATGATTCAGTTCCTTGTACTGCCACAGACCTTTTACAGCATTGCCAATTTTTCAGAAATTGTGAAATTCAGAAAAATGTTTTTCTGGAAACACTGTCCTTTTAAAATTATGTTTGTCTTCTTTAATTTGATTGAGTTTTTCCCAGTGAGCACCCAGCACAGCCTTGTTTTCACTCACAGCTGCTGGACACTACTGGCATATTTTTTTATAGGGCATTTCTTCCAGCCAGATAGAAGACCTGCCTTTAATTTCACAGCCTGGACATATAATTTTCAGAGATATTTTCAAGGGTTTTTTTTGGACTGTATCACACCTAAAGAGGAAGGTGAGATGAGGCAGGACTTTGGGCCACTTTGCTCAATCTCAGCTTTTCCAACAACACCTGGATTTGCTTTGTCCTTCTAAGTGGTGTTCCACAGACCAGGAAGTTTCCTTCATGCTTTATGATGAGGGTGAAATAAAGGGAGAAAGGTGCTGTAGTAGTATTTGTTATCTAAATACGATAAAAATAACATGGCAAAATTATTCAGAAGATACATGAAAATGTGAAAAAACTGGCAATGGTCACTGAACTGGTGAATTGCTGATGTGTTTGGCTGTGAGAAATGGAGTGAAGAGGAAAAAGTGATAAATCTGATAATATCTGGGTTGTCCTCAGAACACAGCCAGGCAGCAGAACTCATGGCAGCAATAGTTCAGAAGTACCTAAATGTAATCTGCACTTGGCATCATGGCTTATTTGTCACATTTTATAATGGTGCCTGCTTGAGTTTATCATTGTCTGCTCATGCATTTTAACCACACCAAGGTGCTATGTGCAAGCCATGGGAATATTCCTGAAGGACAGGAGGCCCAAATTCTTCCCTGTCACTCTGAGTTTTGTAAATCATCCATTAGCTTGCACTATGGGCTAAACTGATTTTCCTTCAACAAACTCTGTCAAGCCAACCTGAAGTCTCTGCAACGTCTTCCTGGTGGTGCTTCAGGAAGTCACTCTGATTCACCTGTGTGGACAGATTGTAAAGATTAATTTGGATCTACAGACTGAGTTCAGACAAACACCTGGGTCTGAATTTGAAAGAACTCCACTCTTCATGATGTAGACCAGACCCCAGGCCTGTTCAGACTAGGACCATGACGAAGTGTGGGTTGGAAGCTGAATGCTTGAATTATTAAGTTTGAGCTCATCCCTGTTGTGGGTTGTTCAGCAGTGCCATGCAGAGCTTGATGGACTCAATTGCAAATATGGGCTGTGTTCATGTACGTTTGACTGTGTCAGCTTCAAGTTGAGCTGTGAATTCAGTGGAATGAAAATAATTCAGAGTGAGACTCCAGCTAGGCTGCTGGGTTTCTCCAGTCAAACTAGAGGGTTTCCCTCACTGAAGATAAAAAATTCTAGACACCAACAAGTTCCATGGAAAACCACACGAGAAATAAATAGGCACAGGTAGGCTGAGCTGTAGTGAGAAACAAGTCTATGCTGAAACTCTGCACCAAAGATTAGACAGTGCCTTCTGCAGGAATCTACAGCTCCTCCCAAAGAGGCTGCCTGACATCCAAGAAGGAAAAGCTGCTGCCTCCTAACTCAGGCAGGACAACCAGAGGATGAAAGGTGCTGCAGAGGGAAAATGTACCTCAGCTCTCTTCAAAGCAGGTTGCAAATCAACCTGGAGCAAAAGCCTGTCCCAGGGCTCATCGCACACTGTGTGCCTGCCAGCATCTCACCCCTTGTGGGATTATTTCACATTTAGGTCCTCCTGAGGCAAAGATTGTGACGATGCTTTAGCAAAAAAATATTTTTATTTTTTTCCCAAACCACACAATTTTTGCAAGGGAAAGCATTTTACAGCACTCAGCCCCCAAAAGGTGAGAAAGAACATAAAGCAGTAAGTTCACATAGATCATCTTGGTACAATTTCAGCTCAGGGCTTTTTTCCTTTAGTACCTCCCTCACAGGTCCTCCTTCTCATTGGCTTCCCTTAGTAGAAATCATAACGTTTTTACATCTCTCATGAGATGAAATAACACAGTAGATGATCCCTCTCCTTTGTTCCTCCTGCAGGAATCACTCTGAAATTCCGTGGCCTGTGTTATAATGGAGGTCAGAACAGAGCAAAATGTCCCCTCCTGGCCTTAAAATCTATGAATAATATTTTTCCTTGGAGACTGCAGCCAGGATACAGTGGGAAGAGCCTCAGTCACACCTGGATTATGGACTTGGGCTGGGTGTAGGTTGGATAAAACCATCACATGCAGATGGATGGATTCAGTGCATTTCCCTCTGTCCAGCTGCACCTCCATCCCAGCCCCACAGGGCAGTAGCATTGTGGTGTCACAGCAGTAAAGCCACTGTGAGCTGGGATGGCATCTCACATGTTTGCTCTTGCTCACTGATTTAGTATTCAGGATTTAGAATTTATTGAGGATTCTTCTTTTGTCACATCATCTATCAGAGACAGACACCACCGAGATGAAAGGGGAAAAAAAAAAATTAAAAACCTGTTTATTGCTCAACTTGCTCTAGGCATGTTTTAGTTTATTGTTCAGCTTGGTTCATTTCAGTGTTTCAATTTGAACGGTTCGCTTAGTTGCTGTGGCTAAAAAAAAATAAATTAAGAAAACCATAAGAAAACCTATTTAAAAAAAAAAAAAGACGACGAAGAAGAAGAGGCAGCAGCAAAAGTTGAGATTTGTAGGGCCCCTCAGCACCTCCCAATGTCAGAGGTGTCAGCGGATAATTTAAGGGCACAATCCCACGTCGCCAGACGAGACGTGCTCCCAGTTCCCTATTCCGTGGAGCTGCTGCTGGCACCCCGGGGAGGAGAGACCCCCATTGCAGGCACCCTGCCCAGCCCCACAGGGCCTGCTGCCCGCGCTGCCTCGCTGCTCTGCGCGGAGCCCTTCGCGGGCTGTGCCAGCACGCGGGCGCGGCCGCTCGCTCTTCCCGGCCTGGCAGAAGGTTTGTGGGAAATCCCTCTCCATTTACACCGCCGGGAGCAGAACGTGGTCACGTCTCTTGTGGCCGCCCAAGAGCAGATCTGATCCGGGCCCCACGGATTCCTGAGGGAGGCCTCGTGGCGTGCTCCCCGTCTCCGAATGCGGCAGCCCTCGGTGCTGCGGCCGTAATTACGGCTCTGCTGATCCTCCACACCTCAGCTACCTCTGCCTCCAGCAGGGTAGGGGCTTTCCAAAGAAAACAGGATCCGGCTTCTCCACGCAGCTGCTTTTAGCATTTGAAGGAACCTTCTCCAGCAGCAAGTGTAGTAATCTCAATGGGAGATAAGTCAATTACAGCAAATTGAGCTATTTAATTTCTGGCTGCAAATGGCTTTCAGTTACACAAGTAGACACATTAATCTAATAACTAATGATCATATATTTTACTAATCATACAATGCTGCGTGAGGTATTATATCTAATTATATTTAAGATTAAGACATCTTTATATGTGTATTTTTGCTGGTTGCCAGGCTGGGGCAGATGGATGAAAACAGAAAAAGAAAGCATGAATAGTCCCAACTCCTGCCCTGTTAGAGACAGGATGCTCCTTTGAAAGATGGAAATATACAGATCAGAGAAGATTGGCTGAGGTTGGCTCCAGAAGAGAATGGAAAAGAAAAACTGCAATAAAATATTCTATGATATTGGCTTTTTTCTTTGGAAGAAAGGATTGAATCCAGAGATTTAATGCTAGTGGCTTGGGAGCAAAAAACCAGAATTGCTGAGATTGGAAAAGCCCTCTCAGATCATCGATTCCAAACACTCCTCAGCACTGCCAAGGCCACCACTGCCCCATGTTCCCAGGGGCCACATCCACACGGCTTTTACATCCCTCCAGGAACTGGGACACCATCAACACCCTGGACAGCTGTGCCAGGCTGGGCAACACTTTTGCTGAAGATATTTTCCCTAATGTCCAACCTAAACCTCCCCTGGTGCTACTTGAGGCCATTTCCTCTTGTCCTGTCCCTTCTTACCAGGGAGAAGAGATCGACCCTAAGTTAAATTAAAAAGCTCACGTTGTTCTCACCCTCCTAATCTGGCCTTGGAGCCTCCAGGCCTGCAATGCTCATGAGAAACAACCAAGAGATATTCCCCTAAAGCTGTACTTGCAGAAAACCCAACTGCCTTCAGCTCCTAGGCTTTTCAAAGAGCTCATTTAGAGACACTTCTGAGGCACATCAACCACAAGAATGCAACCCAGAAAACCTGCAGTGCCCAGGATCCTCTCAAGGACCTCAGAAACATAGAATAACAGGACTGTTAGGGATGGAAAACACCTCTAAAATTGTTCTGCTGGCCACAGCATTGCCTGGGTGCTTCACAGTTCCTCATTCACCTGGGGGGGACCGTTTCCTGTGTCTGGTGCTTCCAGAATGGAGCACAAGCACGTGGCCACGGGGAAGCCCTATATGATCCTCTTACCCCAAGGAATGTGCTCCTCCAGGATGGTACAGCTCTTTTCTCTGTGATCCAAAGAGCAAAGGCTGACACCAGCAAGATGCCCTGCACTTAGACTGGGTTATTTCCTTTTCCAGGCTCAAGGAAGCCCCCAAGAATCCAAGGGATTTTAGTAAAATAACTACTTGAAACAGGGTCTTCAATGCAATATCTTAAAGCTTATCCTAAAGAATATTAGTCTGTGCTAAGATCACTCCCTGAGCTTGCCTGGGCTGTTGGTCAATATGGTAATGTCTTAAATGCAGTTATGCAATCACTGATTATTCTCATTGGTAAATACTTTTATTTATGCGGGTATTTTTCGCATCAGCCTAGCAGCAATCCGTCATATGTGAAGGTCTCGTGGCAGCTGCTGCTGAAATCAATATGTGCTAGGATGCCAGAAAACTGAGCTCATTTTTCTCCTCTTTGACATCGTAACTAAAGATCATAAAAAGAGATAATGATAATGACGCAAGGCAATGATTAGAGACACTCTGCTAAAGGAAAGAGCGGAATCAAGCAAGCAAGAAAAGAAAGGGTGGCAAAATAACAGAAAAGGACCTTCCTCTTTCCCAGGGGGAAAAGCTGAGTTGCATGCAAGGGAGGCATGTGTGGAAATCACAATTAATAATCCTTTGCCCTTGCCCTATCACTCCCATGCAGACCCCTTGCATTACAGCCCCTCTGCAGCCAGCACTGCCAAAGCCAGGGCCTGGCTCTTCAAGCCCCATTCTGGGCAAAGAGCTCTCCAAATTCGGAGAGTCCAATGGAACACTGATTTACCAGGAGGAAAAACCCCCTCCCTGCTTACCAGTGGTTGTTCTAGAGCAAGGTCAGCTACCAGGTCTGACAAAGCTGTGGCACAGCCCAGGTTCTGCGAGGCAGGGCTGGGTCTTGGCAACATAATCAGCTGTGGCTTACTCTGCAGTGTGTTTGCATGGGAAAACAACACTCTTCACTCAAGCAGAGCCACCATACTGCACAGGGGACAACCAACCTGTGATATAATATATAATATATAATATATNAAATATATTATATATTATATATTATATATTATATATTATATATTATATATTATATATTATATACATAACATGATGAACATAGTATAGTGCAGCTGACGTATGTAATCCCCCCAAAATATTCCTATGGCATACAAACCACGATAGGCATGCATCTCTACATATTTAACTCAAGGAATCCTAGAATTGTTTGGGTTGGAAGGCACCTTTGAAGACCATCTAGTTCCACCCCCAGGGACTCCTTCCACTGTCCCAGGTTGCTCCAAGCCCTGTCCAGCCTGGCCTTGGACACTGCCAGGGATCCAGGGGCAGCCACAGCTGCTCTGGGCACCCTGTGCCAGGGCCTGCCCACCCTCCCAGCCAGCAATTCCTAATTCCCAATATCCCATCTGTCCCTGCCCTCTGGCAGGGGGAAGCCATTCCCCCTTGTTTTGTTCGGTGCATACCCTTGTTAAACACACACATGCACTCACATATGTTCTGTATTCTACTTCAAAGGAAGAAATTAGCATAAACATATGAGAATGTATGTTTCCATACACCATTTTCATACATAAGAATCATCTCTCATTCATAAGAACATTTTTTCATACGTAATATTTTTTTATGTTTTCTGAATAAAGAGTGCATGAATATATTTGCACATCTCCGAAGCACACCACGAACCTTCAGCACAAGGTAAAATCAGGAAAAAAAAACCCAAAATACATGCACTTGTTACATAGCAAGTATGGAAACGAGACACATGCACAACCCTGCCACTGAAATCCCAACATCAAGTGTAAGGTAAGTCCCAAAAGCTCAAGATCCTTTACAGCATCAACGCGGCAGCCTCAAGCCCCCAGATCCACGGCCAGAAAATGAAGCTCGGTGTCAGTATGAGCACGCTTCTCCTGCTCTGATTGCCTCCCTGCAAGCAGAACCCCATCCCGGGAGGCAGGAGCCATGTTCAGATGTCAGAGGGAGACTGATCCCCCCCTGCACCAGCGCCTTGGGCAGGTGCTCTTTGTCGTTCAGTTCCACTAATCACACCGCAGCTCTGACATCCCTCCCAATATTTAACTTTCCTGGGACCTCTGGTAGTTTATTAACATTTTCAGGCTACAGGTACTGGTGTTTTCTGCCTTCAATTACGCCTCCACTTTTAGCTGCGGGAAAATTCCCTGCCCCAGGCGAAGCGTTGGCTGCAGTGATAGGAATAATCATTTGTGGGTGATGTTTCAGCAGTGCGCAGAGGGAAGTGGAGGACGGTCTGTGACAAACAAAATGGATAGTATCAAAAATCAATTCCACTCCTGCTATAGGAATGAGCAATGGAAAGATAAAAAAGAGGCAATTCAACAGCTTTTACGGGGTGGGGGGGGGGAGGACTCGAAGGGAAGAAAGGATTCTGCTTAGAAGAAATACTCACTTTGCTATGGAACAATGAAATGTGCCGCTTGAAAAATTTTAAGTTTTGATGTGGATTCAGATGTGTCTATGAATATTTCCTTTGGGTTTGGTGCTGGGAAGTCCAGTCAAGCCTGCTTCCTTGACCTTCAGCCAGATTCGTCCCCAAGACAGGAGATCCTTGATCATGTCTGTGCACGTGTGATGTGTGCACACATCAGTTTGCACACCTGTGAATGTGCACAGATGTACATCTGTGGATTTTTTCCCCTTAGAGCTATGGTACCTAGGTAGAACAGGGTCTGTGATCTACTTAAATTCTTCTAGGCCTTCAAGGAAGTCTTCACTTAAAGCCATGGTCAAAGGAACACAGCAGTGACCTCACACCTATCAAAAGTGAATGAGGTCAAATTTTATCAATTTTTTTTGTTGAGATACCTGCTTTGGCTATAAAAACAGTTGACGTGTGCAGACATGGGTGAGTCTAGGTTTTCAGGGTTAAAACTCTCACTAAATTACTTGTAAAACTTTGAGGGCTTACCCCGAAAAAATAACTTTGTGACAGGCCAACATGTTGATTATGGATTTGAACCACTCAGGACAGGAGAGACACCGAGGGGCTGGAGCGTGTCCAGGGCAGGGAACGGAGCTGGGGAAGGGGCTGGAGCCCCAGGAGGGGCTGAGGGAGCTGGGAAGGGGCTCAGCCTGGAGAAAAGGAGGCTCAGGGGGGCCCTTGTGGCTCTGCACAACTCCCTGACAGGAGAGGACAGCAGGGGGGGTTGGGCTCTGCTCCAGGGAACAGGGACAGGAGGAGAGGGAATGGCCTCAGGCTGGGCCAGGGGAGGTTTAAATTTAAAATTTAAATTTTTTAATTGGGAAAATTTCTTCACTGAAAGGGCTGTCCAGCCCCGGAACAGCTTTGCAGGGCAGTGGTAGAGTCCCCATCCCTGTAGGGATTTCAAAGCTATGTGGATGTGGCCCCTAGGGACATGGGATAGTAGTGACCTTGGCAGTGCTGAGGGACAGTTTGGATCTGATGATTTTAAAATACTCTTCCAGCCTGAATGAGTCTGTGATTCATTATTGCTGCAGAGTCTATCTGAAGGCACACAAATGTATAAAAAAACACACATAATTTTCACTACTGGCAAATCAGAAAATTTGCTTTGTGAATTATGGCCCTGGTGCCTCCCAAAATGCCCACAATGACCAGAACCATCTTGCTTTGTTCAGGAGGTTCTTTCAGATATTCACAGCTCTGATAATTAGAAAGCTTCTTGTAATTTCCAGCCTAAATTTATTCATGGCTAGTTTAGATCCATTTGCACTTCAATAGCCCACTCCCAGAGGAAGAAGGAGGTTGCAGGGCTGTAGATGGGGGTGATAGGTTTGACCCAGAGAGGAACCTGGTTCCTGCAGCCTCTGTCAAAGTCCCTGGTGACTGGACTGAGAAATGGCCATTTGAAGTCAACGAGTGGGGCTGAAATATTAAGAATATCAAGCCTGCAGGTGGGGAATTCAGAGATGCTCATCACTCCTTATTACAAATTAAATATTTGGTGGTGCCAGAATGGTATTTACTTCGAGCTAAGAAATTGTCCCTTCCTTTCTCTCAACGTCTTTAATTCTTGATGAAGCTGGAAGACAGGAAAATAAAAAACTTTCTTTGATTTTTCCTTGATTGATTTTTTTTTTTTAATTGTAACTTTCAACACTCCCTACACTGCTGAGAGAAGAGGATGAGCAATGCTGACTAAGTCATTTTAGCCAGTTTTTAGAAACCTGTATTAAGTTTAGATTTTTAAAACTGATTTTCAAATGTTTTCCCTTTTTTCCCAAACAGGTCCCTGGAAGAAAGTTGTGGCACAGTAAATCTTGAAAACCAACCCAAGCACCCTGTCCTCTACAGATGGTAGGGGAATATGATCTTGCCTGAGCACTTACAGAAACAGAGAGAGAGGGTCCATGCAGGGTCTATACTTGGCATGGACAGAAATAAATTGCCTCTTGAAATGCCAGGCACACTGCAGTGTATCTGCCCTCTCTTAAAGAAATAGAATCTTTAAAAATGGATGGGAAGCGGAGATCAAAATACCACTCTCTCTTACTCAAAGCTTTTTCTAGTCCATGGAAAAACCCTCTCTGGAAATAGTCATCCTTCTCACTCCTTCTGGTGGGTGTGGGAAGAGGTGTGCAGGGTGGGGAAGCCTTGAGCAGGCCATCCAGGTGTCTGCTGGAAATTCAGGTTGGGGCAGGATGGGGCCCTGCAGCACCTGCCCCCTCACGTTGCTCCACAGTCACACAATGTTGCTCTGGGCTCCCTCTGCTTTTATCACCTTTCCCACAATTCTCCAGCCTAGAAAATCACAAAATCACTGAACGGTTTGGGTTAGGAAGGTCCTAAAGCTCATCTCACCTCCCATCATCCCAGGTTGCTCCAAGCCCCATCCAACCTGGCCTTGGACACTGCCAGGGATCCAGGGGCAGCCCCAGCTGCTCTGGGCACCCTGTGCCAGGGCCTGCCCACCCTCACAGTCAAGATTTTTTCCTAACATCCACTCTAAAGCTAATCTCTTTCAGCTGAAAGCCATTTCCCATTGTTCTGCCCTACACGCCCTTGCCAAAAGCTGCTCCAGCATTCTCTCCTGTTTTCCTAGTGCACTCTCTGAGATGCTGCTTCCCTCTGGGACCAGGCAAGGTCCAGCAGGTCACCCAGGGTGATGGGACACAGGGTCCTGGTGGAGCTCACCACTGAGGACTTAATGTGCCAGAACCCAGCCCTGCACATGGATCTCACCAGCCAAAAAGGGCCACCCTGCAGAGCCACCGTGAGCCACACTTGACCTGCTGCTACATGAAATTCATAGCTGTTCAAGCAAACACAACACAGATAAACACTGCAGAGGTTTTTTAATAAGAACCCATTGCTGTTAGCACCCAAATTCCACTAATGATTTGAATATAATTAGTGCCTTTCCAGGTCATGAAGTGGGTTGATCACCTTCACCCACTTTTGGTTTTATTTACAGCCTTCCCCTTTGTCATCTTGACATTTGCCACATGGAAGTTGGGGAAGTCTGGGGAGGGAGGACTGAAAGGAAGCAATATCTGATCATGTAAACAATTAGACCTTTATCCATCCTGCCCAAAGAGGTCCTTTATCTGATGACAACCTCTGCAGAACGGAAGAGGAATAGGTACCTCCCTCTGGGACCATCCTAACTATTCAATCAATTCTCCTCAATTACTAACAAATCTAAATGTGATTTATCTGCCCAGGAATCATTCCAATATCAGGCAAGGATCTATCAATAAAACCCCCAAAGGCAATCTTTTTTTTCAGAGCTGTCAATAGAACCTCTGAAGCACAAAGAGAGAGAGCTGACAATTGAGATATTTTGCTTTTTTTTTTCTTCTTTTTTTTTTTTTGAGCACTTAATTAAGTCGACAAGAAGCTGTCAAGGATAATTTTCAAAGCACACGGCCTCAGCATCTGACATTTGATAATATTACACTCCATGTTGATTGAAATTGATTTTTCCTCCTCTTTTTTTCCTTTTCTTTTTTTTTGTTTTGTTTTGTTGGTGGTGGAAGGCTGCAAAAAAGGGGGCATTTGACAACTTTCTTGCCCATAGATCCAAGGACAGCAGGCCAGTTTGTTAAGGTCAGTCATGACAAACAGTATGATGGGTTTTTAAAACCAGCTGAGTTTAACAATAGTAGGCCACGGGTGTGTTATTTCAGTGTCAATAAAGCAAGCTGCTCAGCAGTTAGCAAATATCTCAGCAAGATCAGAGGCGCCAGGATTAGAAGTAATAGTAAATTTATAGGGTCGGATTCTGATCTCAGTTAATACCATTGTAAATCCAGAGTGAATTTCATTGACTTCAATAGTTTTTGATCCAGAGCAGCCCAGATGTGGTCATTTTCTGAACTTGTTACCTGAGCTGCCAATTGCATCGTTGCTTTGGATTTATTTGTGTTTATTTTTCACCCTGATGGGAGTTGGGCACTTCCCTTCCCGTTGTCCTTCCTCCTGTAAAAGGCACTACTGTAAATCTCTCTAGATGATTATCTTCTTAAGTGCCTAAGCTACTTTGTAAACCTATACAAGCAGTAGCTGCAATTCCCATGCCTTTGAAAAAAGTGCAAGAGTGCAGACATGGAGCAGAATCTGGCCCCTGTCCTTGCTCAAACAGGAAAAAAAAAGTACAGATGGCAAAAATCAGGTTCCAGGCTTTTCTTGCTCTTTGCCTCTCTAATCAGTGATCAGTATTTACTGTTTGCTGCTTAGCACCCCATGCAGAAAGCAAAGCAGACTCTCAGCAAATTGATTTGAACGATAATATTTTATTAAAGTTCCGTATTTAGTTGCTCTTGCAGCTGCAGCTGAGCAATTATGGCATTTCAAGAATAATTTATTGGTTATCAGAATCCAAGATATTATTTCTTTTGTCTCAGCTACAGAAAAAAGCCCTGGAGTAAGGCAGTTGTGAGAGGCTGGGAAGCAGGAAGATGCTCTCCTCAGCCTCTGGGCAGAACAGCAGTGACCTGCCAAATTTTTTAGGTTCAGGAGGGGATGGCTTGAAGAAGAGTGGGGCTCAGAATGTACAAGTCCCAGTCCTAGAATCTTTTAGGCTGGAAAAGCATCTAAGGGACCAATTATTCCTCACCACTGCCAAGGCCACCACTGACCCATGTCCCCAAGTGCCACATCCACATGGCTTTTAAACACCTCCAGTGGTGCAGACTCCACCACTGCCCTGGGCAGCTGTGCCAGGGCTGGACAGCACTTTTAGAGCAGTTTTTCTTAATTACCTCTATTCCTGCACATACTGCTTGTCTTCAGTTTATGCCCAGCCAGAGGACAACTCACATCACCTGCTCCAGCACCAGGGCTCAACAGAAATGGGAACAGCTCAGGAACTGCTCCCTTGGTCCCACACCTGACTGACTCCTACAAGAAGAGGTCAGATCCTGTCCCTGTTTTATTTATTTCTGTTTCCTGCACAGCACAAGATGGAGGTGCACCAACATCAAGTTGTACCCCATTTCAGAAGATCCAGTTCTGGACAGCCTGAGCAGTGGCGACAGGGTCAGTCTCATCAGAAACCAGATCTAAAGGGCCAGGTCTGTCTTAAACAGATAAATCATTTCTCAGGAGTATGTAATTTAGACACCGGGCAGCTTTCATCTGTCAGAGAGCGTCAGAGAGCAAGCAGGCCAAATTAATTAATTGAATTGCCCAAGGTCATTGAGGAAATCTGCAGAAGAGGTCAGCCATGGCCACAAACACCCGCAAATCATCCCCATCCCCACAGGTGTGGTCTCAGCAGGAGCGTGGGATGAGAAGGGTTAAGCCAGGCTAGATTGGAGAGAGACATAATTATCCCAGGTAAGAATTAACTTGCGAGGAATTGGGAGCAAGGCACCACCTGACTCAAGCAAAATGATCTAAATCTGTCTGTCCCACGCTGATCCCCACGCGGCCCTCCCGCAAATGATGCACCAGAATTAACTGAAAGTATTTTACAGTAGGTACATTTCACCCCTCGGAGGGATGCTATAAATGTTGGTCTCACAGACGCCGCTCCTGCAGTACCCTGAGATAAGGAGAGAGGGTTTAAATCCAAATCAGTGCCAGCACTGCCTCTGGAAAGCTCTCACAACAATTAAGGCAGAAGTGTAACAGGCTCCCGGGAGTGACCGCAGTTTGGGTTTGAAGGGTGAGGGATCCTGGTCTCTCCACCTTGTTTCAGGAAAATGAAGCCTGGGGCTTTTGGGACCTTGTGGCTAGGAAATTAAAAAGTTACCAGGGTCACTGCTGGGCACTGGAATGTGACTGTAAGCCAGATTGTTAATCCAGTCTGGAGGTGCTCTAGGCCAGGGGTAGCTGTCCCGCTCCCAGCGACTTCCCAGGGGTGCTCTGGGGGACAGCCTGAGCCAGCACCACCCCTGACTGCCTGCTTGGGTCTGGCCACCCCAGGTAGCAGCAGAGATGAGAGTGTTTGTGCTGAAGAATGGCCCGAGTGGGCTGATTTTGGCAGTGCAGGTATAGCCTTTATGGTCTGTCTTCCTGGCTTCTTGGTCTAAGAGAGAATTTGGGACCTCAGCTATAGCACAACAAGTGCTACCAAGATGAAAAAGCAGAGGTGAGACTGTTCACCTGGACAAACTAGCAGTGATGCTGCTCTTTGGAATGGCCTCTGAAGGGCAGATCCAGCCCAGTTCCCCAGTCTGCTCCCTCTGTGGCTACCTGTACCCTCATGCTTCCAGGATCCAGGCTGCTCTCATGGCTGATCCCACCAGAGGTGCTGGCTCAGATTTCTCTCCCAAAGGTCTGGGATCAAGACGACACTGTGGCCACCCCTGGGCCACTCTGTATCTTCATCCTGCCCTGTGCCATGGTTTGCTTGCTTGCCCATAGGGCTACATCACATCTCTTGTTCTTGCCATTGTCCTGGAGCACATCTGCAGGATTTCCTGGGAGGACTCAAAGGCATAAAAATAGTCATCAGTCACAACCTGAGCAAACTTCTGCCCCACGAGTGTGTTTTTTCCTTGCTTAGGCTCTGCTTGGCTGCACAAACCATGAGCACCAAGATTTATCCCTGGCATTTGGTTTCTGTTGTTAACTCCTTATTTCCTGGAGCCTTGGGATAATGGAAAAAACTTGTTTCCTTAAGTAATAACGTGCATACAAGAATGGGCTGGAGTTTGCTGATCTGGGAAATCATGAAGGAAGTGCACGACTGTCACACATCCTTCTCCTCTGGCTTCATCTGCTCCTCCCTTACTATCCAAGGGGATGATCCCTGCCCATGGTCTCGGGGGCAGGGATCAAATGTGTAGGGACCAGCCAGACTGGGCTTGCTGGGATGAGCTCAAGCTCGTTTGAGCGTTGTCATTGTCATCAGCCCCACAGTGTGACTTGCTGTCCTAAAGGACATCATTCAGTGCTGGCCTTGGCCGTGCTGTGGGAACAGGTGGACTCAATGATCTTTGAGGACTTTTCCCACCTAAATGATACTATAATTCTATGATTTTATGCCTTCTCCTGTGGTTGGCTGGAGTTTGGTCCTCCTGTATCGGGGGAAGAAGGTTTGCACACCTGAAAACTCAACAGTTTTTCCCCAAATATGTGAATTGGTCTTATAAGGGACAAAGCTCACTTTCACAAACCCACCTCCACCTTAGAGTCTGAAATCAAAGTATTCAGCCACGTGTGCAATGTACTAGAGAAGGATTTTCTCTGAGCCATAAGTCCCCACACTGTGACCTGAGGCAGTGCAGGCAGGATGGGCTGAGTCCTTGTTACCTTGACCCTCAAGTGGTCAATCAACAACTCACTTAGACCATGAAGGCAGCATTCCACCAAAATTCTGTCTAAAAAAACATCTTCCCCTGTTGAGACTCCATCTCTGCCTGGGGTTGCCTCACCCTGGGGCACAGCAGGGGGATCCCTGGGAGGGTCAGCAGCACCCTTGGGTGATAAATGTAGCAGCACCAGGCTCACCAGAGCTCAGCTTGACCACAGTGTGATCCGGGCTCCAGCAAAATGACTTCAGGGTTTTCCTTGGGGAATGAGAGTGGGAACTTAGGAGGTCTTGGTACACTGAGGTCTTGGGGTGATGTGGACAAGCAGTGTCCAAGCAAATTGGGCTGGTCTGGAGCAAGACCTGGGGATGCTGGCCATGGGATGCTGATTTCACCTTCAATGCCTTTGCCTCCGGCAAGTCACTTACCAGGGAGGTTTCCCTCTGTGTAAAATGGGTAGAATAATCACTTCCTACCTTGCAGGGGAGACATGAGGATTAATTAATTAATTAATTAATTGTTTTGGAAGTAATTAAGTTTCTTATTTCACAATGAATTGCTCTTTTCTTTCCCGTCTTTTTTTCTTTTTTTTTTTTTTAAAGACTGTCATGTTGTGAGGGACCTTGAGTTTCAACACGGCCAGGAGGTGATGGGTGTTCCCCAGCACAAGGACAGCTTCAAGTCCTTGCTGGAAGGACTGGGGTCTTGCCATTCCTATTGGGTTTGCAGGTTACAACCACCAAGCCAGGCCCCTGCTGAGACATGTTTAAAAACTCAGTAGTGACATTTTTCCCACTTGAAAGACCAAATCCTGCCAGCCTCTGGCTCCTCTAGTGCCTAGTGGCTGAGGCCAGGGCACATGGGATGAGATCTTTGCCCCTGACAGGGCAGCAGGGCTGGGTTTTGGGTCCCTGTGGTGTGCCCAGGCCTAGGGGCTGGTCCCAGTTCCTCAGTGGGAGCTCTGAGCCACAGCATCTCCCTGATCCTGTGGAGCTGGCAGAGATCCCCTGTGGCAGTCAGGGGCACCACAGGAGCAGGTGTTCTGGCAGAGGACAGGAAGCAGTGACACGCGACTCTTCAAGAGATGATTTGGTTTTGCCTATCTTTCTCTAAGCCAGCCAAATCTTTCAAACTGCAACTGAGACTTTTGAAAGAGTCTCTAATCCTTGAGACACATTGTGCAGGGTTCTTAAAGCACAGGTTCTGAAGTGAATTTGGTACCAGAACTCGTATGTTCAGATTGCCCTTAATTAACCATTTAAGATGCAGAGTTCAAAATCTCTTGTTATGCCATCATTTTCAGAAAAGTTGCAAGAAACAAGACACATGAGGAACCCAGCACTATCTGCTCTCAACAGTCATCTGGCAAAGGGATAAGTATGGCTAATTCCCCTGGGCATTATTTGTCCACAGTGCATAGGTATGGGTGAATTATTGCTGTCCCTGACTGTCTCATGATTTTTTTTTCCCCCTTCTCATATGATCTTTTTTTCCTTACCCGATGTTTTGACATCTGAGAAATTCATATTGGCAGGTTGATCTATGTTGTCTAATACAACACGGAGTGTAATTAATCACAAATCCTGCTGAGGTTTTTTTCAGCAACTTCAGGCACAGTGAAATGGCAGAGATCTGTTTCAAGGTAATGATGATTACATAACTAATTTCCACTAAAAACTTGCCATACAGACCAGAACACTAAAAACACAAGATTTGCACTCAGGTTTTAAATTATGCTTTGGTATTTACTGCTGCAGAACCAGCTCAACACACAGACTTGGGAAGTCTTGCAGTTAAGAAGTGAGAAAATAATGCAAAGGGAGGGTTTTTCGTCAAGAACTGAGAAACCCTTGAAGAGAAGCAGAAGACACTTGGCCAGAGTAGGACTGAGCCTTACAATTTAAATGTTCCTAGAATGGTTTTAAAAACTAAAACTTAACAAAAACTGACAGGAAAGGAGAATCACAAACTTCAAAATGATGCATACTCTGGTAGTAAAGATGATAGCATCTCTTTGTATTGAAATAAAGGGTAGGCCAAGACCTGCCAAAATTCAAGAATCAAATTAAATAAAATCTCTTTTAAACATTGCACTTTAAAACAGGCCACTGGATCAAATGTGGGATGGGGCAGAGTGACAAAACAACGATGAAGCTTCAGCCATCAGTGTTATGCCATTTTAGAAAGGGGACCTGCATAAAAATGGGGGAGTCTTGTGAGTATGAAGAGGAGAAAAGTGAAGAAGGCTAAAGGGTGGTGAGAGGCAGGAGAGATACTTCGAGGTGTTACTTCAGAGACTAACAATAAGTCTCCACCTCAGATCATGGTGCACAGTAGAAAAACCCACGCTCAAATCAGCAGTAGCTCAAAGGAAATTACAAGGATTTGGAAGCTGCAAGCTGAGTGCATGCCCACCAAAAGGAAAGAGGAAACAAAACTTCTGGCGTCTTCAGCCTAAAACTATAACAGGAAAAAAACCAACCAAAGAAACAAACAAAACAACAAAAAACCCAAAAAACAAACAAACAAAAAACTTAAACAAANGGCAAAATAAAAGGAAGATTTTGAGGAAAAAAATGCTGAAGTGGCAAACACTGGTAATAAATCAGAGGTAGGAGCCTGAAGGTTTGTAGGGCAATTACAGCAGAAGAACAACTGCACTGTCAGACTAAGATTTCCTGCACCATACTATTGTGTCTCCAACAGCAGCTGATACAGATGTTTAGGAAGGCATAGCACAGCATTTAGTTTCACAGGGCCCTTTCTCAGCCTTCAGGCATTTGAGGCTTGGTAGCTTCCAGTGGACATCACTAGGGACTTCAGGTTTTTATGATATAATAGTGAAATTTAGATCAGGCCTCAGCAGAGAAACCAAGTGAGATTTTCACATCTATATTCAGTGCAAAGAAGCCCAGAGTGTGCTACACTTATAAGGCCTGTTTGGTGGGGTTCAGCAGAAGATAATCCAGAAACTGAAGTTTCAGCAGGGGAAATCTAGAGCAGCTTGGTACAGGGAACACAGTAGTTATTAGGGTGGGATGCTGTTCTTCTCTGAGCTGCAGAGGAACCTGAGCGTGACCTTGGTCACACTTTTCTGTTCTGTGTCCTTGCTCGATGTCACTGTGACTCCTGCACACACACTCTCTTCTCCAGGGTGTCTGCAGGGTGGCAGGGCCCCTAAGTCTCAAGTCTGCACTAAGTAAACTGTTAGATGTAAAGATCGTCGGGGCGTTCATGGTAGAGACAATATCACAAAGAAGGCTCAACCCATCTTTCATAAAGGGAAGACAAGCTTTTAGAGCTGTTAGAGCTCTCTGAAGGTCTTGTTAAACATATGGAAAAGGTGATGTGATGTTACATAGGTAAGCTTTCTATGATGTTCCATTCTGAAAGCTCAAGAAGCAGCTAGAAGGGTAGGACCTTTAATCAATTAGTAACTAGATGGGGTAAAATCCCTAGGAAACAGAGCATAGGAATAACTTGCAGATGTTACCAATGGAATCCCTTGTGTGTGTGTCCGTGTAGTGAGATCCATTCAGTTCAGCATATTCATAAATAACCCAGGAAGGAGTGTGGATAGTGAGATGACAAAGCTCAGTGATATTACTGAATTATTCAGGGTGGTAAAAGCCAGAGCTGACTGATGAGACTTGCTGAGATCTGCAACCCCAAGTGACGAGAAAATAAAATTGAAGTTCAACATTACTAAATGCAAAGTAATGCACAAACATGTACTCTGACTTGTCTGTTACCTTCAGAAAAGAGAATCTGGTGTCACAACAGGTAATTCTTAGAAACTGTTAGCTCACTGCTTGATTGCAGGTAGAAAAAGCAGACTGGCTGCTGATGATTACTAAGAAGGAGTGAAGAACAAGCCAGGAATATTATGCAGCTGCATGAATTTATGTCACATCTTTGTCATCCCTTTCAGGACCTCCTGTCCCATGAAGGAAAACATAGGACCAAGATTGGCAGGATTATCCAAGAGAAGAATGGCTTCACACAAGGTCCAGGAAAGTCCACAAAAAAAAGGTGAGTGTGAAGACAGAGCTGTATAAAGCCAAAGGAGGTATATAGATCATACTGCACATGGTGGGCTCCACAGCTTGTCCAAAACAGATGGGCTGGAAGCTGAGAGTTGTTGTGATTTCAGGACTCAACAGAACTAATTAATGGAAGAGAAATCCATTAGGCCTTTGACATAGATCTATCACTTTCACTTTAGAAAGCCCTTATGCTGGAAACCTAGAGAATTTATTTGATGCAAAGTGATTTGTGCTTGCCATATTCTTGTATTTGTCTCTAGGCTTGAGCCAGGAGCAATGGTCAGACACAGAGCACTCAGACATGGGGTGTTTTGGGTTGAGGCAGCTGTTTTGTTTGGGTTTTTTTTTTGCTACAGCAAAATCCCTAAATTCCACAGCACCTCAAAAAGCATCTCAGAGGCCCTGTGCTCTGGACAGACAGCTGGAGCAGATCATGCCCTCCCTAGCCAGCTTCCCAGGCTGTCTGCATGCTCGGGCAACCATCGCAGCCACACTGCCTCATTTCAGGGTCATTTGCTCAGAAATCAGGCTGAGGAACACATTTTTTAAATGAAGTGTGGGTTCTCGTGCCTAATTCTGAGCCAGGACCATTCCACAGCTGAGGACTGTCCAAGCACAGAGGGTGACTGACCATCATCCTCCCACTGCAGGGAAGAACGGGTGGACAGGAGGGTGTGACCACCGTCGCCCGTCATGTATGAATATCCTGAGCAATGCCCATGTCATGAAGACACTTGGGACACACAGGAGCTTTTGGAAACCTGAGCCCTCTTCCCTCCAGTGAGAAGGAGGAGCAGGATTCCATCTCTGTGCTGGCAGAAATACAGCCCCGGCCTACACGCCGCTCCTGCTGCCGCATTTAAATCTCACCAGCCTCGCTGCTCTACCTTAAACCACCAGCTTTAGAGGTCCCCACTCATCAAAGTCTTGTCAGGCAACAAGAGGGGGAACAAGGAGGGCTTAATTGATCAGCTTCGAAAGTAGCCTTGAGAACTTGATTCAGATATTGACTTCCAACGAGCTGGTTTAACTCCAGCTTCCAGAGCCAGCAATGGCTGAACATCAAAACTATTAACCTCTGGCCTTACCAGTTGGTGAGACATCACAGCAGCAGTAATTAGGAAGTCAATCGGAATCACATGTCTCACTTACACTGGCATGTCAATCAATAGTGCCAGTGACAGATTCATTAGGCCAGGCCTTGCAGCACAAGCCAGTAACAACCTCATAAAATACGCTTTTGAGGCAAGGCAAAGAAAAATCTGCTTGGAGGACTTGACTAGATGACAATATGTATTGATTAGGGCTCAAGCAATTTATGAAGTGCTACTTGCTCTGCAACCTTTCTGTCTTGGTGTTAAATTTTCCCAAGTAGTGGCTAAATAAAACAAAATATTACACTTTTTAAAGCCTTCTTCTGACAGGGCATTTTTTTATTTTAGTTACAATTTACAAATAATCTAGCAAGGTAAAACTTCTATATTTACTTAATGGTGAAAGGCACCTTTCATTTCTCTGGACATCAGGCTTTGATAGAAGATATCCACCTAGATGAGAAAAAAAAAAATCTGAAACATGATTAGGAAAATCTCCTACCTTCCAGAGACAAACTTCATTTTAGCATTCCTTTCTTCAGAGCATTTAACGGCCATTCTTTCTGTCAGGTGGCAAGAAAAGTGGATATTTCTGTTTTTAAAACCAAATTGAAAGCTGGATTTGTGGACTACAGCCAGATCTCTACTGTGTGTTGCAAACAGTGTTTTTTAAAGACAGAAACAGTGTAATTGGGAACTTCATGAAATGCTCCTTGCAGTGCTGTTGTCTTCATTGGATCTTTGTGTCTTAATTTGCTTGTACCTGTTTTTTGTCAGGATTTCCCCAAGGTTCATAAGGACTCGCTGCCCTCTGTTCACTCTGTCACTGTGGGTGGGATTTATTTCCTCTTGCCCTGCACAGTGAGGGAGGATCAGGCTTCAGGGAAAGTGTCAATGCAGTGATCCTGCAGTGAAATCTGTCTCTGTCAGACTTCAGGACTTGCATGTCTTGACACTCTCTCCAAGAAAAAATCAGAACCTCATTAGCCCAAGATGCCAAAATGCATCTGCAAGGCTGGTGAGATAATTTTCATGAGTATTGAAGAAATAAAGGATTTTTCAGAGTATCTCTCAGCATATCATAAATTGCCAGTATTTGGCTGTAACTGGCAGGGCACCTGAAAAAAAAAAAGTGGACCCAGCTTCAGTGGAGACCAAAGAAAACTTTGTGTTCTCAAATTTTGGTGCTAAAAGTATGTCTCTGGGTTCTTCTGCTACAGGAATGTGCTCAACTCCTTACTAAGCACTAGCAAGACTCACTTCTTGCTAGGTACAATTTTAGTAACTCTCTGTGGTACCAAAGATTGTCCAAAAGCGGCAAAATGGTCACTGGGTTTCAGCAACCCCTAGGAAAGGGGCTCAGGAAGACACAGGAGAGAGATTCTGGCTGTCTGTGAACTGAACACTGATGGTTTTTGCCTTGCCTTGCCTTGCCTCCCTTTTTTCCCTTCCCTAATGCATCTCCTACTTAATTTTCCAGCAGATATTTCATTGTCACCAGCATCATCCTAGTGATCAACTTTAATAATCTATGGCTTTGTACAGGAAAGCTCTTAGAAAATCCTAGAATCCAAGAATCACAGAATGGTTTGGGTTGGAAGGGATATTAAAGTCTATCTCATTCCATCCCCAGCCATGGTCAGGGACACCTTCCACTAGCCCAGGTTGGTCAGAGCTCCATCTAGCCTGGCCTGGAACACTTTCAAGCCCTTTCAACCCTTTAACGTCTTCTTCACTTTTAGCTAAGTGTAAAAGACACAGCGCAAGTGTTTGATTAGTCAGAGTTCAAGCACTTCTGACTGCAGGGAAGGTTTCTCCATTTTTTCCAAGTATCTTTGGCTCTGAGGTAGCAAGGGAATATTTCTCAGGTTGGAAAAGCTGATCTCCTGTGCTAACACCATGTCCAGAGAAGGCTGCAGTCTCTTGTTTTCACATCAGATTAATAAAACCACCAAAGCACCCTCTGTGAGGCAAAGACTTAATATTTGGAAGGACAGTGACTGAGGGCTTGATAATTTGTTAATAACTATGGTTTTCTGGTTAATTATTTTGGGAACTTTATTAATGTAAATAGTACAGTTGGACCAATAATTTATAATGATTTATTTCCTTGCCAAAACCAGATCTTTTCTGCGCTTGTTTTGTCCAAGAACAGATTGTAGTTTTCTCAAATTGATTAATTACTTTAAATTACTTGCCAGATAACTTCTGCAAATAAGTCTGGCTTTGGGTCTGGTTCACAAGCAGTTCACTGTTGTGTACTACACATGAAAGCTGAACTGTGGGATGGGACAGGTAATTCACCCTGGGAGTTTGGTTTTCTAGTTTGGGGCATGAAATATTTTAACTTGTTTTCATTGCCAAATGTCTGTGGGTAGCACATGTAATTGTCCTCCCTCCAGTTCTCTCCAGCACTCCTGCCAGTAAACTCCTCATTCCACCAAACAACCCTGCCAGTAAATTAAAATTCACTGGAATAACCAAGAGAAAAGGCCATAAACAGGATTTAAGTAGAAACAACTTGATTTTAAATTCAGAATGAGTACACATGACCATGTTTTTCCATTACTTTTCATGTTATACCAATTAATTCCTAAAAACTTCAACCATCTTTTCTAAAATAATCCCAGGTGGTTCAATAAAATCCAATGGAAACGGAAGAGTGAACTGGGCATGAGTTGCTGAGTGCTGGGAATCCTTTAAATTATTTCTAACATGGAAAGTTTTGGAAAGGAGGAATATTCAGTCCATGTACAGACTGGAAGAAGGTCTCTTTGCATATGGTTTCCTCTGTAATTGCAGTTTGTTTCCCATAGTAAAGCAAAAGATTTAATGAAAAAGTAATAACAGCTTACGTTGGCAAACAGTGAAACCAGCTGTGTTTTTGTGAAAAACAATAAAATCAGTTTGTTTCCTCCAGTAGGTTGACTTTTTGAGACTTTCTAAAGACCCTTTGGTTTTATCCCTCAGTAAAGTTATTTTAAACGGTCTAATGAGAAGGCCAGCTCCAGCTCGTTACAAACTTTGTGCGTGGGGAGAGGCAATTTTCTCTTCCCTGCAGCCTCCCCAAGCAGCTCTGGGTGAAGGTGAGGGAAGCCCTTGGCCAGCCCCATGCCCCACCAAATGTACCTGTGACACAAGCCCTGGTGACACATCACCCAGGGCTGAGGTGACAGCAAGACGTGGATGTGAAGATGTACATCATCTCTGCCAGCTCACAGGACCCTTGCTGCTTGTAGCTGAAGAAATTCTGCTGCTGCCACAGCTCAGAGCTGCTGGTATGGACAAGCTGTGGTGGTCACTGACATTTTAATTGTCTGGTCTTGGAGACCTGCTTGCATGTTGTCGGGTAAATGGGATTTATCCAAGCCTGGCAAGTCCCTGAATCACTTCCACACTTCAGCCTGGACTTTGCAGGGCTGATTTGCTCCACTTTTATCAACACGCAGAGCTGGAAGAGGAAACTACTGAATTAATATCACAATTAAAATTCAATCATTGCAGCACTCAGTTGAAATCTCTGAATCAGCGCAATAGGTCGTGAAATCAAATTATGAGGTATTAGAAGGAGCTGGTTGTTGCAGTCATGTCTCAGCAAATTTTATGGGGAAAAAAGCTTTTCTGTGCTGTCAGTGCAATGCTGACAGTGGCACAGCTGGTGTGGCATCACATGTGTCCACATGACTTTGATTGTTATAATTCTCTTCTGGTTTAAGGCAACTTTTAAGGCAGTAGAACAAGCAGAAAACACATCATGAACGTTCATGTCCATACGAGATACAAAACTTGTTGCATTTTACAATTTTGATTTATCAAAGACTTTTGGTGTTGACTCTTCAAACATCAGTTGTTTCCTTTACATAATTTCATGAGTGATGATGCAATGAAGTGACTCTCCTGTAGCAGCAGGACTGTCCTTCCTTCCTTCCTTCTGGGTAGATGGGCCCGTGTGCCTGCATCCCCAGTCCCCACATCCCTGTATCCCTGCATTCATCCCTGAAAGTGTTCAAGAAACAGCTGGATGTGGCACTCAGTGCTGTGGTTTGTTTGACAAGGTTGGACTTGGTGATTTTGGAGATCTTTCTCAGCCTAAACAATTCTGTGGTTCTGTGACCCCCGTACCATGCTGGCTGTGGCTGTCCCTGGATTCCTGGAAACGTCCAAGGCCAGGTTGGATGGGGCTTGGAGCAAACTGGGATGGTGGAAGGTGTCCCTGCCCATGGCAGGGGGGGGATTTGAGCTTTAAGGTCCCTTTCAGCCCAAACCATTCCATGATTCTGAGATACCTCTGCCCTAAAAGTGTGGCCATGAGCCTGCAGACTCATGAAGATCAGCAGCAGATCATGGGAGCTTTCTAAAATGTGTGATTAAGAGAAAGAAGGAAACCTGTGTTTGGAGAAAGTGATCATTACAGTCTCAAAAACAGAGGTGTTAAATTCACAATTCTGCTATGGTGTCTATGAACAATAAATTTTGAAAAATAAAAGGGAATCTAGAGGAAATACAAAATTTCTGCCAAACATTTTCTGGTGTCCCAACCAGCTTGGTTTTCTAGAAAAGAGGGTTTTAAACACCTCATCTAAAATTTTTCAGCAGTGCATCTGAAAAGCTGAAATCAGAGCACACCCAAAACTCAGATTTCTTTTTTCCTCACTAACTTTTTCTCCACCAACTACTGTCTCCCATGACCTTTGGTAGGCTGGATACTCTCAATACTGGATGTTAAAGACTTTTCTGAGACGTTTTACCTTAACACCTCACAAAGGGAAGTCACACAAGACACCTGTTTTGGTGCTGAAAACTTACTTTTGATATCTGCTGGTTTTTTAAATGGGAAATGTTCTTGGATTTGTCTAGTAGAAAGTGTCCCTCTTCATGGCATGGGGTAGTTGAACGAGATTGTCACTAAGGTCTATTCCAACCTAGACTATTCTATGATTCTCTTATTCTATGGCTCTGATTTTATCTGATGCAATGACTGCTGGTAAAGGTTTCATATTTTGTAGCCAACAATTTTTTTTTTTTTTTAGGAAAGCATGGTTAATTTGTGTTTAATTAGTGGAATGGGTTAAAACAGAAAAAAAAAAATAGCTGGAAAATCTAAATGAAAACGATTTTTAAAAAATAAATTAAATTTTGAAATTACCATAATAGCTGGTGTTTGGAAAAGTTTAAAAATAGGGTAGAAATTGTTTCATTATAACATGACCGCTGGCCCCCAAATAACTTTTTAAATTAGCTTTTCAATTCCACAAAAAACCAAACAAGAAATAATTTACAGCTAACTCTGAACAGTCCCCTTCTTCCTATTCAGGTTTCCATTCTCAAAATATTATTTCTTCCCTAGATTGGGGGGGGGGGGGGGGGGGGGGGGGGAAAAA
>VZSE01009009.1:108237-121684 GCA_013398275.1 Promerops cafer
TTCCAGAAAAGCTAGTATACTTCCAGCTAGAACTAGTCCACTTGGGTCAGAAAAAAGAGTAATTTCTCTCTCCCAGGCTTGGTTGATAGAAAATATTTTGGTCTGTTTAAGACTCTGCAGACCTAAGGCCAGTCTGTCACCCTGAGTGTTGGTCTCTTTTCCCAAATAACAAGGGGCAGTACAAGAGGAAATGACTTCATGATGTGCCAGGGGAGGTATTACATGAGATATTAGGAAAAATTCCTTCATGAAAAGGATTGTCCAGCCAAAGAAGTGGTGGAGCCACCATTCCTGAAGGGATTTAACAAATGTGTGGACGTGGTGGATTGGCTGGGCTTGATGGCCTTGGAGGGCTCTTCCAGCCTCAGAGGTTCTGTGATTCTGGGGACATCATTCCTGTTCCTCTTGTGGCTGTGTAAGGCACGGGGGGCCCTTGGGGAGCCTGTGCTGCACCGAGTTCACAGGCAGGTGGGGGTTTCCTTCTCAGCACGTGCAAGAGGCTTCAAGAACAGCTCCACATCTGTCACTGGGCTTTGTTCTGTACTCCTTAAACATGAGAATTTCGATTTGAAGCTTCTCAAGAGTGCGGTGATGCTCTGGCTCCAATACCAACTGTCTTATCCAGTGAGGTTTCACGTTTTAGTGTTCTCCAATGAGAAAAATATCCAAGACAAAAGCCAGTAAAAAGCAAAATTTTCTGAGAGAGACAAAATGACTTGAGGCTGATGACTTATTTCCATGTCGGGGGGACGTGGTGAAAATCCCAAACTCCAGCCTTCCCATGGAAGTTGCATCTCTGCTTTGTTTTCCCCCTGTGGGAAAGGGGTCCAGGGTCACCAGGTCCTGGGCTCTGCAGGGGCAGGTAACAAACACAAGCATCCACAGCCTCATTCTCCTGCTAAAGAAGGAATGAGTAAAGGGAACACCTCTTGGGCTCCTACCAGAAGTGACAGGTTTGTGCTCTTATTCTCTCAGTGCCCAGTTCATCAGCATTCCCTGGTAAAAATATTACAAGGATCTTAGTTTTGGCTTCACCTGCCATAACCAAAACCAACCTGCTTTTCCTGGGGCCACCTCCTTAGCCACCTTTCTGAGTTTTGTTGACAACTTTGACACTTTTACTGCTTTGAGGCTCCTGCAAACACCAAGAGTAAATTTGATAGGAAGGTTCTTCCCTAGAGAATAATGTTAGGAATGACAGGAGCAATTTCTGTGTATGCAGAGGAGATTTCCTGTGGCTTGTTGAAAAGACGAAAGGCAGGAAGACTGTCACTTAAAAACAGAAAAGCAACCTCAAGTAGCAAACCAATAGCCATGTGGTTTCACCTCCTGTTGCAACTATTTTTATCACCACTTTATGCTCCATTGACCAATGGATTTTTTTTTCCAGCTTTGTACTTTTATATATATTATCCACACACACAGGACTGTTATTTTCATCTTCATCATTACATAGTGCTGCTTTTTGTGCCATTTAGACGTGAACCTCATTTGAACCCTAAAGCCCCATTTGTGGCACACAAAAATACTGTCATTTACATTCTGTGCCAAAGTATTATATAAAAAGCATCAAACGGGAGGAGAGGCAGGAAGCTGGGAGTAAAGATATATAGTCAGCAAAGTATATAACTTCTGGCATATTACTGCTTAATCCTAACATAATTATTCTCATCCTTTTATTTGATTAACTTCTAATAGTTCCTCTTGGTGTTAAAGGTCCCAGTCTGATCATTTGATTTTAGTGTCTGCTATAATTACCGATAATGTTCTTTGCAAGACAATTTAATGATAACCGCATAATGGCCTATATGAAGAAAGCTGCAGGGTTTCAATGCTTTTGAGTAATATAAAATACATTAGACTAACACAAGCTATCAACATGACAGGGAATGTTTGATTTACACCAAGGACTACGTTGTAGAGTTGTGGAATTTTTTTTTGCCCTTCCTTTTTTCTTTTTTTTTTCTTTTTTTTTTTTCCTTTTGCAACCGTTTACAATAAATGACAGAACAGTTGGACAATCTGCAACTTGCTGAGAGCAATAAAATGTAGCACAAAGTTAGAAGTGACATGGAGCCAGGCCCAGGGAGCTGTGCTGAAGCATCCAGACAGACTGGTGTGGCAGCAGGGCTGGATTTGTCCACACCAAGGGGTGTTACAGGGGCAGACACCTCAGTGTCTTTTAAAACTTAGCCAAAGTTTCTAACCTCACATATCTTTCCTGGATGAACATGTGTTTTGCATATCCAGAAGGCTTTTTCACTATATTTAAAGTCACTGAACAACCTGACCAATATTTATTGACAGGTCTTTCTCTCCTTTTCCCAGACCTGGCATAAAAATAAATTTGATTTCAGACCAGACAGCCTGCCATTTGCATTCATGTTTTGCTTCTCACTGCCACATTTTCACAGCTAAATACTACACTGAGCTAAGTGGTTCAAGCTTAGCAAACACTCCTTCGCACGAAATTAAACAATCGCTCACGGTTTTGGCAAAATGCAGCATAATTCATGGTGTGCACATAGGAGAGAAAATTTCCTGTCAAAAAAAGGTTAGCAGTGGACATATTACATTTTCTGCTCTTTTTTATTCCAGGATAATGGCATTTGGACAAAAGTAGGCCTGTCCTGTTTATAGTGCTTTATGCCCCATTAGTATTATTGCAAGTCTCTAGACTCACATGTTAAAGCACTTAATCAAAGGCAATGGGTTGAAAATCATGTCCCAGCACTTCTCATATTTGATTCGTTCCTCCCAGATAGAAAGAAGTAAAAAACACATTACTAGCATCAAAACAGCACATGCATTATCTGCTAAGCAGTTGAGAAGCTATCATTGGGTTTTATCCCTTTGGGTACTAGGATGGACAGGAATTTTCCCCATTCATCCATTCAGAGATCTGAGACTGCTATTTTTCATTTTTCTCCCTTTGACAGACAATCCTTTCAGTTTTTTTCACAGATCTCTATTTTAAAGACATCTTCATGTCACTTATTTTAATTGCAGGCTGCAGGCATCGGGTCTAAAAAACAAAAAGAAGAAGAAAAAGAAAAAGAAAGGAAAGCTTTAGAAAGACAATATTTGAAGTAGTGGTAGTTTTATGAAGATCCCCCAAGGATTTTTCTCTGAGACAAACCTAATAAGGGGAGAGGAACATATCTTAAGGGGAGAATTAATTTATACATTTAATTACTTGGGATCCACTCCACTTCTTGACGATGTGTTTCGATTCTCCACAAGAGCCCTGGCTACGGCAGCTCCTCAGCTTGATGGGGATCCAGGGAGTCGAGAAACGGGGTGTCAGGGGTGAGCCCCATCCAGGACTGGTGGGGCACGGCAGTACTGATCCAGGTGCATCTGCCGGCAGCTCAGGGAGGTGCCCATGGGTTTGTCCCTCCCTTTCTTTCTCCAGAGCGACGCTGAGCCCGTGTCCGGGGAATTTACAGCCCGCAGTAGCGCCGGGCAGCCTGAGCACAGAGGAGGGCAAGGGGGCCGTGCGGGGAGGAGGCGGCTGAGAGGGATGGCTGGAGTGAGGTGGGTGCGTGCCTGGACCGTGCAAAACTCCAGCGGATCCCAGGGAAAGGAGTGGCAATGGCATTTTTGATGCCATTCCTACTTTTATAAAACAGAGTTTTATTTTATTTCGGCAGTGCTAAAGCAGGGGGGGCTGAAAGCTGAGATGCTCTGCAGAAGTGGGGTGAAGTCCAGGTGTTTTAGGGCTGTAACTTTTGACTTCAGGAGAAGTAATGGTGATTTGAAATGGGGGGGGGAAGGTAGGCTCTGCCCAGGGAAAAGAAAAAAAAATAATAATTCTGAATAATTCACAAAACCTATAGATGTTCCCAGGTTCATAACTCTCACCGAACAATTTTTAGGTTTCAACAGCTGAAAATAACTTAGCCTCATAAAATCACAGAATGAGTGGAAAGGACATTAAAGCTCCTCTGTTCCACCCCATGCCATGGGCAGGGACACCTTCCACTGTCCCAGGCTGCTCCAGCCCTGTCCAGCCTGGCCTTGGACACTGCCAGGGATCCAGGGGCAGCCCCAGCTGCTCTGGGCACCCTGTGCCAGGACCTGCCCACCCTCCCAGCCAGCAATTCCTAATTCCCAATATCCCATCTGTCCCTGCCCTCTGGCAGTGGAAGCCATTGCCTGTGTCCTGTCCCTGCAGGCCTTGTCCCCAGTCCCTCTGCAGCTCTCCTGGAGCCCCTTTAGGCCCTGCCAGGGGCTCTGAGCTCTCCCTGGAGCCTTCTCTTGTGCAGGTGAGCAGCCCCAGGCTTAACTTGACAATACTTACTTATGTACTGTCCTTTCTGGACAGCCCCATCCCCACAGCTGGTGTTGCAGGAAGAATTTTTTCATGAACAAAATTCCCTGGGCTGGAGATTTGCTTTGAGAAGTGTTGTGCTTCCTGTACAGCTCCAAGCACATATGGGTTTGTAAATAAAATGCAAATACCTAAAGCTCATCAGTGAAATCTCCATCATTGATTTGTACAGGCACATCACCTTTTTTCCCCCTTTGTTTTCACTTATGAGACTAAAAAATGAAGACAGAAAAATTAGACATTTCCATTTTCCTCCTCAGTTTTGTGGCTCACTCTCCAGTCCTTCAGACTCAAGGATCCTTTTCAATACCAATGGAACTCAAAGCACAGAGATAATTTATTAATAATAAAATATTAATATAAATCAATACATTATATTTATAACATTGATAATTTGTTTAGGATATTTTATAGTTGCAGGTTTTTTGCCTTCTTTCTGCCAATATCTAAAGGAATTCAATGGCCAGCTAAAAGAAAAATTATTTTTATGGAGATTTGGGGAGGCATTGGCACATTGGGGAGGTTGCCCAGAGAAGCTGTGGCTGCCCCATCCCTGGAAGTGTTCAAGGCCAGGTTGGACTGGGTTTGGAGCAACCTGGCATAGTGGAAGGTAGTGGTGTTGGAAGCAGGTGGTCTTTAAGGCCCCCTCCAACACAAGCCATTCTATGATTCTGATGTAAACCTCTCCTGTACCCCTTTCAGTTTGTGAGCAGAGGGAGCACTTGTCTGAGGACGTGGAAGGAGTTTTCTCGAAGAAATGGCAGTCCCTGGTGTCAGAGTCCAGATGATATCAACGATTTCCCCTGTTACCTTGAGGCAGAATCTTCTGGACCCTGAACATGAGGTGTGTACGTGGTGCATCCTCTGGACCAGAGCCATTAGCTGTTTACTCTGCTGTATGCTAAGCTCACCCCGTGGCTGGCACTGGCATTTGAAATTCCCCCTTTCCTTTGGGATTCCCCCTTTCCTGAAATACCAGTGGTGTTGACAGTGTCTCTTTGCTCCCCTGGTCAGGACAGTCCTAATTTTGGGCCAGCTAGCAAAGAAACAAAAGCTGCATTTATAGCACAAGCTCAATCCTTTGTGCATGCAGCACAGCCACAGCCTTATATTTGCTCTTTATTCCCTCTCCCCTTCTAACAGAGTCTAATGCCTTATTTACTTTTTTGACCTCTGCTGCACATTGAGCTGTCAGAGGCAATGCCTAAATCTTGTCCCAGTGAGTTACGACTAATTCAGAACCCATCAGCATGTACAAGTAGTTTAAACTGTTTTCCTTCTACTGTGCATTACCTACACACTGCCCCTGTTTCTCATCTGCCACTGAACTGCCCAGTTCCAATTTGGTAGAGTCTTCCAGCAAATCTCTTTCATCTTCACAAGCCCTAGGAGCCTGAGTGGTCAGCACAGGAATCCAAGAAGAAGACAAAGAAGGAAGAGGTTATTAATGCCAACAAAGAGGATTTTTCTCCTCCTAATGGTGCTCTGACACAATTTTCTGGCACGGCCAGCAGCCTGGTCTAGTGGAAGTGTGCCTGCCCGTGGCAGGGAGGTTGGAAAGAGATGACCTTCAAGAGTCACTTCCTACCCAAGTCGTGCTATGATTCTGTGATATAATAACTCTTACAATAACTACTGTAAAGTTATTGCCAGACCAGTGTCAGGACTGTGGCTCTTCAGGACTGTCATTAGGGCTCCTTCAGGAATGTGGCATTGCCCTCTTACTTCAGTCGATGCCTTTGGACTGCTCTGTTCTCCCCAGAAATGCACTTTAATTTCCAGTCACCCTTTGGGGTGTGTTGGGTCCTAAAACCCACGTGTGATTCAGGTTTTCTTTGGATCTAGCAGTCACAGCTTCCACTGCAAGCAGATTGATTTAGAGGGTGATTCACCTCATGGAAGAGGATGTCAAAGATGAAGAGAGGAAATGTTTTCCGTGGGGGTTTCTTCTCTTCACTGGCTGGAGGGAAAATCTAAATAACCTCATACTCTGACACAGGGGTGGCTGAGAACTTTTCAGAGAATCACAAAGTGGTTTTGGTTGGAAGAGACCTTCAAGATCATGGCATTCCAGCTCTCCTGCCAAGGGCACGGACAGCTTCTACTAGACCAGGTAGCTCAAAGATGAAAACTCTCTTTTTTGTTGATAACAGAGGACCACCTTTCTACAATTCTTTTTTGTTCTTTATCTCTGCAACTGCTCCTTACCCTTTCTAAGATTTTTTTTATCTGTGGTTAATGTCAAGACAAATTTTGAGAAATTTGGTCACTGGAAAGTCTCCAGGAAAGTCAAGTCAAGGAAGGAGCATGGCTGCAAGGAGATCCTGAGCAAAGGAGCTTGTTTGGTCCAGAAAAAGATGAATTTAAAAGAGAAACCAAACAGAACATTAAGGCTACTTGAAAGGTTGCCACAAAGAGTTGTTGGTAACCAAGTAGGGCAGGAAGAAGTTGTGCCTGGAGAGGTTTTGGGTTGGGCAGTAGGACACAAATGTAGGACAGTGCTGAAGCCCTGGGCAGCAGTGCCCAGCCTGTTGGATGTATCCCACTTGGACACACCTCTGGCAGGCTGAGCTGCTACCAAAGCAACCTCACGTTCCCAACTCCTCAGCTGAGGATATAAAAGTTTCTCTTCTCCTGTGGTGGCAAAGCACCCTCTGGAGATGCAGAGACAACTGAGCAACCTTCTGCACAGCCTGGATGGTTATGCAGACAGGAGATCATTAAGAGATTCCCTACACATATCCTAATTAAAAACTCTGCAATGCAAATAGGAAGATAAAGGGATTTCTGACAATAAGCAGGATGAAGTGCCACTCAAGCACTAATTAAATATTATGGCAGTTAATCAGCATGGAGTGTCTTCCAACAATTTGCTAATGATAATGGTGGATTGACCTTGAAGGCTCTTGGAAATGTTTTCCAGAAGTCCTTTCAAATGTGTCAATAACGTTGTTGAAAGTAGGTGACACTCAATAAATTTTTTTTTTTTTCTTTATAGGATTTGTAACAGGGTTCATCAGGTCTTCAGTTCCCAGGTGTATCTGAAGGTTCAACTCCATCCAGAAAATTGGCTTCTTTGTTCATCCTGGGAGGATGATTCCTGCTTTGGTTTACCTCTTTGGTCTTTGCATGTATTGAAAGGTGGATGATGATTTGCCTGTTACACATCAAAAGCTGATCTTCAAAAAGCCCCAGTACTACCTGAAAGAGAGCTGGACACCAGGATGGTCCCAGAACATGCAGCACAGACAAAGATGAGGTTTCATTGCAAATTCCTTAATGCAAAATCATGCATAAAGGGGTCCAAGAGATGAATTAGTGGGAATTTGGCATGAAATTCGCTTGATTTACAAACACAGAAAGAGATAAAACATTTGAGTGCTCAGCCTAAAATCTGTATGGAATACATGACAGTGCCAGTATTTATATTGCAGCTTCATCAATCAATAACTATAACAATAGGCAATTAATCAATACCTTTAACAACCCTGGGAGAGAATGGTAAATCTGAATGTTATGCTATAGATCCATGCCTTAAATACTCATCCTTGTGTCACAGCTGAAGTATTTGAGTGAGTACTGGAAGGTGCTGAGCACCTGCAGTTTTTATGAGGTGACTGCATTCTCTGAAATGTCTGTTTCCCTGCTGGTAAGTATAAATGTGTGTTTTTCACATTGGCAAATAAAACGCAAACAGATTTTGCTGACCTCTTCCTGATGAGCAAACTGGTGGCACTGGACTTCAGAGAGAACATCTCTGATGAGTTCACTCTGCCTCTTTATAGAGAGAGTGTCTATTAAGTTTATTTCACAGATAGATGTGTAGATATTTTCCCACTAGAATCTGTTCCAGTATCCTTAAGGAGGACGGGCAGCCACCCCCAGGCTGTTTTCAGCACTACTCACAGCTAATTCAGAAAGCAACCCACAGCATCCACTGGCAGCAGCATGCCTTATTAATCCAAGTTCTTTATCAAGATGCTCTGTACTGTGCGAATATCTTCCTGAACAGTCTTGTACACAACATAAGCCCATTAAAATGATGGTCTGATTCTCTAAAGGTTTGGCTATATGGCTTCCCATAAAAAGTTTCATAAACCACCCACAATCAGCCGCCTTAATCCTCAATTCCTAAAAGCATATTGTGCACAGAGTGACACACTGAAAAATGAGAGGAGTTCTCTGGGCACAGCACCAGAACTTGACTGCTAATTGTGGAAATAAATAACAACGGCTCCTAGAGGCCCAGTGTTTGGGTTGTTTGGTTGTTTGTTTGTTTATCCTCCCTACCAGCAAGATTTCTCCATGGGTGGAATATGGAAGTATGAAATGAAACAAACAAACAAACCAACTCACTCTCTCCTGCGTAAGTTTGATTAAATGCAGTATGTTGAGAGTGGGTTTTGGTGTTTTTTTTACACTGGGAGGGTCATCAGGAAATGGAAAAATCAGGCAGTTTAGAAACTGAAATTCTCTCTTACACAGCCATCCAACAGCAGCCAGCAGCTTGATTTTTCTGCTAAATGTGACACCCAATGGAGACAGAACATTGCAAATGATGCATGGCTGGCAAGGAGATGTTCTACAAATCAGGTTCTGCAAATCCTCCTCCACTCATTGCCTAGACCCTGCTTTAGCACCAGCTGGATGCTGAATGGTCATCCTGATGAAGCCTAGTGGTTGCTCTAGTCCTTTATGTGGGTCTGCTAAGACTTCTGGCTTTTTTTATAAGTGTCAGGAACAGCAGCCATAGAACCACAGACTGGTTTGGGTTCAAAGTGACTTCTAAACGTCATCTACTCCAACCCCCCTCCTGTAGGCAGGGACACTTTTCACTAGACCAAGTTGCTCAAAACCCCATCCAACCTGGTCCTGGACACTTCCAGGGATGGGATTTCTACCCTGTCTCAGGAAACCTGTCTCAGCCCCTCATAATCAGGAAAGAATTCCTTCCTAATATCTAATCTAAACCTGCCCTCTGTCAATTCGGAGCCATTTTCTCTTGCCCAAAGTCCCTCTGCAGCTCTCCTGGAGCCCCTTTAGGCCCTGGCAGGGGCTCTGAGCTCTCCCTAGACCTTTCTTTTCTCCAGCCTGAACAACTCCAACTCTTCCAGCCTGCCCCCATAACTGACATGCCCCAGCCCTCCAACATTCCAGCTATTTATTTTCTGAGGATGAGGAGTAGGAAGACCTGCTGCAACCAATTCTTGATGGAGCTCCTTATTTTGCATCTTGGTACCATGAAGACATTTTTTGGGGGAAAACCACAACCATGTCCCCATGCCCTGCATAGGGATAATATGGCAGAAAACAGAGTTTAGCTGAAAGAATCTGTTTTACTACTGTCCACAAATTGAAGTCTCAAAGATGTTAGCCGAGAAGGAAAAACTTTGGTTTTGGATGTCAGATTTTGGCACTGCTAATAAAAGCCAACCTCCCTGGCAGCAACAGTGAGATAAACTAGCAGCAGATGCCTTGGAAGAAGGCAATGATTTTCCATACACCAAATTAATATTGAACATTTAAGTTTTCTTTCATGTCTGGGGTATCAGCCATCAGAATTTTTTCCTCATATTTTACATCTATCTTGCATGTTAAGCAAAAGGTCTGCCATTATACAAAAGGCAGATAGAGTTTGTTGAGGTCCAGCTGGCAGTTCCTTAGAGCCCTGCTAGTTACAGACTTTTGAACTTCACCTCTGAGTACATCCAAGAAAAATTTGCCATTAAAACATCAGCCCCATCCCCATTACAACCTTTGAGTTTGAGTTACGAGGTTTTACCAGGAAACAGAAATAATTAAAAAAAAAAAAAAAGAAACCACTCAAGTTTTCCATTTAAACACATTCCTTGTGGAGCACAAACATCAGTGTAAAGCCAGTCTTCAGAGCTATATATTGTTTTAATCTTAGTTCCAAGTACTAGAACCTTGTTCTGCATGGAAGAGAATACCATGAATAGGCCAGGTTGCATTAGTGAGTGGGTCCCATCTGTCTCCTGCTACAACTCAATTTGATTTCATTCATTCTCTTTTGTCTCTTTCACTTTGGAGCAGACTTTTGAGAATCTCACAACAGGCACCAGGGCAACTGCTCAGTGTTCAAAATTGCTATTAAGAATCCACAGAGGTATCTCACAAACAATAGGACTGGCCACTTTCTCCAGGTATCGTTTCATCAGGCTCTTTAGAACCCCAAATAGAAGGAAAAGGCATTTCAAACCATTATTTAGTGAGGTTAAAATATCTGTACAGCTTGCATCTGGCCAGTGTCAATGGGATTGTAAGGGTTTCTTTTAGCTTTTACTTGTTCTTTCCTTGCGACAATAGTAAGAGGGTATAGATATAGAGGGAGCTATTCTGTCTTTGTTTAAATTTTAAATAGGCCATGGAAATGCTGTTCAGTAGAATTTGATTAAAATTGGACTGAATAAATACTCCTTCCATTTTTACTCATGTAGACGAGCACTGCACACCATTTAGTTGGAGGCATTATTTATGTGCTACTCGGTCTGTAATATGCATATTCAGAAATGTAGATTGAGAATCAGTTTTCCACTGACATGGTTCTGAAGTTCAGCCATCAGATCCCCTTTTTATGGTGATACCAAATAACTCCAGCTCCACTGCCTTTTATCTTACCACCAGCAAGTAACACAGCAAATTGAAACTTAATGTAGAGAACAGGAATTGGGAAGATCAAGAAGAAATGGTGCTCCTAGTGAATCCCATCAACTCAGCAAAGTCTTACAAATCCCTGGAAGGGATTGTAGGGAACAAGACAATGATTTTTTTTAGGTAGGAGCTGCATCACTCCTTGCCAGTGTTTGAGGCTACTTTAGTTACATCTGGATTTCACCCTGGAAGATGGGGTTGTGCACCCTAGGGAGGAAAAGATAATTCTGTGTTTTCACAAGTTCTCTGGCCAGGTTTTTATCCTGTGTAGTTTGCTGCTCTCCTTATAACTCTTTGCAGGAAGTCTCTACTAATGGCCTTCTTGGTCTCTTGCTTAAAAATATAATGAGTAGAAAACTCCATCAGGTGAAAAATTCCAGCTGCTACCCGATGTGAGTGCAGGGAATGCAACAAGATGATTGGTATTAAATATTGGATGATGAATGAATGGCAGTTGTGTTCATGCACAGGACACAGTATCTGGAAAATATTATTTGTTTTCCATTAATCCATTTTTTTCCATTGTTTTCCATTAATGTTTGTTCTTCAACTAAAAAGCTACACACAGACCTGCAAGGATCTCTGGGATCCTTTGAACTCAAAAAGGAAAGAAGGAACAACCAGCTTGAAACTTATGTGAAACCAAGTGGGAGATTGTCCCGTGATTGCTCAGAAACCTGTAGGGTGACATACATTTAAGTGGATATCACTGACTCATTATCCCCAGTCAACAGCAAATTCCAAGTTTAAACTACCCACAGATCTCCTTGGTGTACACTTAATTTTAAAACAATTAAAACAGCTGGATGGGAAGTTGAACAGCAGTAGAGGGCATAGAAGCTGCAAGATCATTGTTTATTTTTTAAGGAACAATCAGTCCCGTCAGAGGTAAGTTCTTCCTGCAACAGATTGGCTGATAAAAATGAGAACATATGGGAAGCCAGTATTTTATGGTTTAACAGCTTTCCCATGTGGATGAGGCCACATCCACTGCAGTCCAGGAATAATAAATACCCAGCGAGGCTTCCTTGCTCTGTGGACCACAGGGGTGGATTTACTGGATGGAAGGTGGTCCATATGGCCTGTAGCCCTCTCCCCATCCCTAATACCTTCATTGTCTGAGTTTGGCACTGCAGAAAAGGCAGCAACCCCCAACCCAGTGCCCTGAGCTGGCATCACCCTGATGCAGCTCCCTGTCCAAACTCAAGGGCTCAGGTGGACATCTGACCTCACAGCCTTGCAAATGTTCAATCTGTCCTCTTATGCACAAGTCTGATGGGGAGGGGCTGAGGGAGCTGGGAAGGGGCTCAACCTGGAGAAAAGGAGGCTCAGGGGGGCCCTTGTGGCTCTGCACAACTCCCTGACAGGAGGGGGCAGCCGGGGGGGTCGGGCCCTGCTCCAGGGAACAGGGACAGGAGGAGAGGGAACGGCCTCAGGCTGGGCCAGGGGAGGATATGGGGAAAATGCCTTCATGGAAAGGGTTGTCCAGCCCTGGCACAGGTTGTCCAAAGAAGTGGTAGAGTCTCCATCCCTGTACGGATTCAAAAGCCACGTGGATGTGGATGTGTGGGACATGGGTTAGTGGTGGCCTTGGCAGTGCTGCTCTAAGGCTCAGTGGTCTTAGGGGGCTTTTCCAATCTCAAAGATTCCGTGATTTGATCTGATACATCGTTTGTTTTATGAAGTAAGGCTAGACCTGCAAAGTGTCCCTCCTGCCCTTGTCACTGAGGTGAAAACATGAAGGCAAAAAACACTCACCCTCTCTTTATGATAGGAACAGTATCACCCATTCTTCTTGAAAAGTTCAAACCTCTTTTATTCAATGCCTTGGAGTTTGGGAAAAGTGGTTTCCAACAGGAGAGTGAGCTTGAGCTCACTTTGATTTAGCCAACTGATCTCATCCAGGCTGCTAAACTCCAGGTTTGTGACACAAATGACTGTTTGTGACAGGAATGTCACCAGTCACCTCCTTTGCTGAGTTTTCAAAGCTCTTCTCAGCCATGCCTACTTGATTGTTGGAGAAAGTAAGGCACAGGTTGATGTCCCAAGTGAGTAGTAGGGCAGAGGAGGCTACAGCATATCTTTTGAGGCCAAAACCACAGTTTTGGCTTGCAAAGCATCATCTCCCATCAATATTTTGCCACCTCAAATTTCCCTACTGTATATTTATAGCTTTACAGGTGAACCTGCCCTGAGCTTTATTTCCTTCTTCCAGATTTAATCTTTTTTTATTAAGACTATTTAGCACTGATCTATGTATCAAGCCTATAATACCCTGCTGACACACAAAATGTCAACACATCACGTTAAAGTGCTGGAGCCACCATTTTCCAGTGGCTTTTTGAAATGATAACAAGCGACACTTATCATTTGCCACCCAATCCACTTGTGCAATAAGCAAAAAGCCAAGCAAACTGCTTTTTTTTTTTTTTTCCCCTGCAT
>VZSE01009009.1:121918-142985 GCA_013398275.1 Promerops cafer
TTTTTTTTTTTTTTTCCCCTGCATAAAGCAGTAATTTGTGTGGCAGAGTCAGACCAACTCAGGCTGCACGGGGAATGAAGATCAAAGGGGAAATTCACCTGCCTGTCTTGTTTGCTATTGATCTGAATCGTAGCCACTTTATCAGTAGCACTTTGCCATCACCCCTCAGAGATCAGAGCCTCCTATATCTTCCCAGCTCTTTTATTTATAGAACCATTTAATAAATACATTTTCTTTCCCTGGTCTCCTCTTTTTGTGTGTGTGTGTTCTGTTTTGTTTGACCAGCAGAAACAAAGGGTTGCCCTCAGTGTCAAGGAAAAATAAGGGTATATGGCCCCAATTCAGCAAAGCATGTAAATACGTGCTTGGTTTTTAACAGGGCAACAAACACATGCCCTTCCTCTTAGAGGCATGTAAATATGTGTGGGGTTTTGAAATGCAGCTGCATGACACAGAAGCAACTGTCACCAGGGGAAGGAACTGGTCAGCTGAATATTCATTTTCCATCCTTGCTTCCTCTTTCTTCCTCTGGTTCATTACTGGTAATTACTGGGGTGATTGGGGCAGAGCAAACCACCTCCTGATGAAAGGGAAGGAACTATGAACCCTAAATGCCTTTTTGCATTACCCTTTAAATGGTGAAAGGGACAAGGCAGACCGTAAAAACAGAGAGGGGAAAATGAAATCCCAAACCATGCAGCTAAGAAATGAATAAATGACTCTCCTCTTCACGCTGCCAGTGTTACACAACCTGCCTGCATTGGATTGAGACCTACGTGATCCTCTTCTAATTGAAATCACTTTACCTTGACCTCCAACAGTAAACTGAAAGCTTGTTGCTCTTGCTGCCAGCAAAGCATGAGCAGTAAGTTGTAGGAAATCCCAGCTGGGGACACGAGCTGCATTCACATGGCATTAATCTCTCACTAAGTGGCACTAAGTCAGGAGGTACCAGCCAGTCTGTAAAAGCCGTCGTGCCCGCCGGACACTGCAGGCTCTGTGTCCACCCGGGCTGATGCCTGCCCAGCTGCTGGCTTGTCCCTTCTGCTTGAAGTCGTACAAGCACAGCGAGCAAGGCTGGAAGGAGCCCTACAAAGCCATTCAGTGCATGACCTCGACCTTGGCTGAGAAGAGCCAGACCTAAGCCATGCCTGTGAGTGTGTTTTACCAGTGTTGGAGGTGCATCCCTTCCCTAGGCAAGCTGCTCCAGGGCTTTGACAGTCTTTTCAGTGAGACCCTTAATTCCTCTGAGAGCTCCTCATCAGTTCAGCCAGGTTTGCATGTGTGGGTCTGAATAAGGTTCACAGGGTTTTCTGGAGGATTTTGCAGGGTGTTGTGACACCCCTGATGGCAAAATGCTGACCTAGAGGGAAGAGCAGGGGCAGGCTGGGGTATCTTAGCATGCTGGTTATCTTAGCAGGTGCTGCCCATAATTCACCCCCTCTATGGAAAACAAGTTATTTCATTTGCAGCACTGCCAGCTCAAGTTCCCACTCACGGAGTGTTCTTTTTCCAAAGGCATTAAAAATAAAAAGGCCTTGGGTTTCCCCATGTTGAGTCTTTGACTACAATAGCATGTGAGAGTTCCAGGCACAGCTGAAATGACCTTGCATGGGACAAGATCTGAGAGAAGCTGGAGATGCCCCATACTCCAGGGGGTCCCTGAGCCCACCTGGGCTGGCTGAAGGCAGAGATGGGAGCACCCTTCTCCTTCTCCTTCTCCTTCTCCTTCTCCTTCTCCTTCTCCTTCTCCTTCTCCTTCTCCTTCTCCTTCTCCTTCTCCTTCTCCTTCTCCTTCTCCTTCTCCTTCTCCTTCTCCTTCTCCTTCTCCTTCTCCTTCTCCTTCTCCTTCTCCTTCTCCTTCTCCTTCTCCTTCTCCTTCTCCTTCTCCTTCTCCTTCTCCTTCTCCTTCTCCTTCTCCTTCTCCTTCTCATTGGAAACATTGCAAAGATGAATGAAATCCTTTGGTATTTTTAAGTTTGTATTTTTCTAGCTGAGTTCTGGACCAAATTTGACAGAGATTTAAAGATGGATTTGTTCCAGCTGAGAAGCCACAGGAGGAAAAGGGATCTACCATGACCTGATGAAGTTCAGTCCTTTACTAGCTGAGGTTATCTTCAAGCATTTGTTTTATGAGGCAAGAATAACTTAATATAAATATAGGTAAGTATTTAATGAAACTGCAATCCAGCCATTGATACACATGTGATTACCTTTAAGACAGCTGAGTGGCATTTGCTGGCTTTGTGGAGAACAAGAGAAGCAAGGTCAACTCTCTGAAATGAAAGTACAACAAACAAATGAGAGGAAGGCTCTGCAGCCTTTTACTTACAGCTCAGGGATCCTGGTGCTGCAGTGTAGGGTCTTTGAGGCTATCTCCTGAAACAAAAAATCACCTTTATTTTGCTGAGCAGTTACTTGAATTGTGCCTAGAGTATCTGCTGTAGTGTGTTGGATCAAGGGGTCCAGTTTGAAGTTGGAGGTGGAACAGGTCCAGAGCAGAGGAGAGTGAACCTTACTGGGGTATCCCTCCAGTGCTCACCTCCATGTAGTGACAGTGGCACAGCCCTGCCCTGTCCTGGTGTGATGGGATGAGGGGTGATGGTTTTATACTAAGAGAGGGTTGATTTCCATACGGTGTAAGGAAGAAGTATTTTATAATGAGGGGTGGTGAAACACTGGCACAGGCTGCCCAGAGATGTGGTGCCTATCCCATCCCTGGAAAAATTCAAGGTCACTCTGGATGAGGCTCTGAACAACCTGGCTGAGTTGATGATGTCCTTGCTCATTGCAGGCAGGTTGGAATTAGATGACCTTTAGAGGTCCCTCCCAGTTCAAACTATTCAATGAATTTATGATTCCACCATTCCCCTGCAAAAGGGAAAAAAGCTTCAAGGCACCGTGTTGGTCTTCAAGGTTTATACTCCAGGTGAAGAAGTAGAAACTGTGGAGAAAACTGTTTACAAAATGGAAAAGCCAGGACTGGAGTTTCTCGGAAGATTAAGTTAAGAGCTGGGGCCCATAAAATTTGGTGGAGAAACTCCCAGGGGGTTTCTGTGATGGCCCAGAGTGGGCGTGGGCTTATTGGAACCAGCAAACCTTTGTAGTTTCCTCTGTCCTAATTACTTTATAGGGTATTACCATACTAATACACAAGCATCAGATCTGCCTTTTTTTTTAATCTAAACTTGTAAAAACAGTGCAGCATTAGGAGTGTGGTAATAAACGAAAAACGTTAACATGCAATTCCCTTATGCTTTTGAAAAATTACTTCATAAATGCAAAGTAAAATATTTTCCTTTTTATTACCTGACAATTACATATTAAGAATTTCTTTTTATGTTTAAAAACATATGCAATACGGGCAGGCAGGCTCCAAAATGTAATTGCCTTCTTTCTATAAGAATCAGATGTCATTTTCTCCAAACTAAACTCTGAAAAGAGATAGGAGAAGCAAATTGTTGTATGCATTAAATTTTGAAACATCTGATAGCATTCCTCAATTAAACTATTTAAATGAAAAAAGATTGCTTTACAGCTCTATCATATCCACTGAATAAAACCTCTGTTGAGGCAAATTGGCAGTGGCAGGTACCAAATGCATTGGCCTTAATGAGACTGGACAACCTAATAGAGGTCATTGGTAATTGTTATTATATACAATATTGCACTGTCAAAAAAAACCCCTTAAGCTACACACATTGCTCAAGACATCTGAGTTTCATTGCTGCAAAGGAAGGCTTTTATCTTTCTATGTGAAGCAATATGATCGTTGTTTTTTTATCATGAATTACACACTGCTCTTTAAAGGTTCTGTAGCAAAGGGAAGCAGCACTGGTCACCATTGCCATATTGTGAAACACTTCATGGAGGAGATAAGAAGCCCACCTGGAACATCTTTCCAGCATTTTCAGTGGGAGCTGGGTTGGGGTTATGATTACATGTCCTGGCTCAAGCACTGTGGGTGCACCAGAAAGATCCCTTTTAGCTGAGCTGTCCTGGGATCAAGCTTAGCTGGGTTTTTTTTGATGCTCAGCTGCTGCAGAACCTGAAGGAACAGAATTTGCCTGTGTGACAATGATGATTCTCTGCCACTGGATGAAAATTACAGCTCTTAAGGTTATTTTGTTGGAGGGAAGAATTAGCTCTTGTTGACTCCTGGGCCTGCTGTGCTAATATTTAAATGAGGCCTTGTGAGGAGGGGTCACGTTCTGCATTGCAGCTTTTCTTTTTCCAAGATCCTCCAGGTTCCTGCAAGCATTCCAAATGGCAATTGGGCCAAACTGAATAATTCTCAGCATTGTGGATCCCCTCCTTTTGAATTTACAGAAAATATTATCATGATTTTCCTAAATGGTTCTGGAAACTGTGGCTGTCCCATCCCTGGAAGTGTCGAAGGCCAGGTGGGACAGGGATTGGAGGAATCTAGGATAGTGGAAGGTGTCCCTGCCCATGGCAGGGGGATTGGATTAGATGATTATTCCAAGGCTTCACAAGTTCCTCCATGTGGCTGAACAGAGTCTCCTGTCAGATTTTGGGGGAACAGGTAGGTGAGCATCCTTTTGGGGGTCTCTAAAATAAAAATGGCAATACAGTTCAATGACAAACTGTTTTCTCCCCCTATATCTGGTGCTCCTTGGGGGGAAAAAAAAAAAGAAAAAAACCCCACAAGAAACAAACTTGTTGATTACTGGGAATGTCTTGCAGCAAAATTTTGATACAAGCCCCACTGTACTATCCTTTAAATGCTATACAGAAATAGCTAGCCTCTGCTGAGTATTTTACAAAGTACACAATGTGTGTCCATTTAACCTAATAAAATATTAAATAACATTAAAGCTATGATGTTTAGTTCTCCATTTTCATCTTACATAGCCTTGTGGGCCGGGACAAAGCAAGCAGAAAAAATTGCCCCTTCCTGATTTGGGGATGTTTTGAGCCCAGCTCTGCACACAAGGGCAGGGATGCTCCAGCAGTGTGAAACCAGCTCCCACTTCCAACCCTGCTGCCCTCTGTCAGTGATGGGATATCTGGGCCCAAATCCTTGCCCACCTCAGTCCTACATGACTGTGCTGGGCTCCTCCAATCCTCCAGCCCACACACCCCCATGATAGAACCCGTGGAGGTACAAAAAGGGTTGAAATTACACCACGGTTCTCAATCTTCTGAGGCTTTAATTCTCCTCAGATAAATTTTTACTGTGTGCTTTACTCTTATTTTAGAGACTCGAGCTCCTTAGCTGAATGTTGTAAACCATTAAGGTCAGCACTACAATATTTTAATGTTGCTATTTAACAGAAGCAAGATTTTTATGGCAGTGAAAACTGCTGCGGGGAAAAGAAAATGCTATGCAGACACCTAGCAGACAATTGCAAGTAAAAATCAAACAAAACTTTGGGCAAGAGAAATGTCTTTATGCAATTAATGTGTTAGCTCATACTGTCAGACTGATTGAAATAGATCACTTTTTTTCCTTTCAGTGTGGGGGATTTCAAAGGAAGGACAGTACAAAGGTCCTTTCTGTAGCTGAAAGAAACTGCATTATCTTACTTTTTTTTTTTCCCCCCATACCATGCATGCAGCTGATGCACAAAACGGTGTAATTACAATCTGACATGGAAGTGATTGTCTGAGCCTGAAAATCAGTAATGTTAACCTTCTCAAAATAAATTTCAATTTGATCCTGTGAATTTTACATTGAAATGAGCTTTTTCTTTAAAACCCTGGAGAAAACGTCCCTGTATGTGCGCATTAACAAACAGCTTTGCAAATCTAGGCTAAAGTGAATATTCAATTTCAGGAGGTCAAATTGAGATTCAGTCTCAACATCACGACAACTAAGCCACGGGAGCCAAAGTGAACTTTTTCAGACCTGGCAGAGATTTTACCTGTTACTAAGGTAAAATTTGGCCCTAAGCCTCCCCTTTGCAGTCTCAGGGATATTTACATCCAAAGCCATGTCCATTCGCAGTTGGTTAAATACCATCTCTGCAGTGAATACTCTGAGGAAGGTGGCTTTGTCTTCAAGACTAGAAGAGATTTTCTGTGTGATTTCAGGATATCAAAGAGCAGATTTAAGCTGTCTTTTGCCTTCCTGCTGAGACTGTAATTAAAAGCCCTAGTGCAGAAGGAAGAGGGTTTTGAGGAGATACCAAACTGTGTAGGACAAACATCAATCATACATCCCAGACCTTAACAAATCCCAACCCCACGTGCTCCCTGTCAAGTCCCAGACAGAACTTCCCTCTACTGTTGGGCTGGAGAGCTGGGGTCTGCAGACTCCTCTCCAAACTACCTCTGGTGTTTTTCTGTGCTCTGTACGTGTTAGGGCAGACAGTCCTTGACTCAGGGAGAGGCTTCATACTTTTAAGGACCTCTAGTGCATTTAAGAAGTGTAAATAAACAATCTGTGCTCAGGGCTTGGTTTCTTTTTTTTATACACACACAACCTGAGAGGTGAAACCCCTCAAAGACTTTCTCTCCTTAGACAGAAAAAAGTACTTGTGTGATGTGAACATGATCCTGGCACAGCTGCCCAGGGCAGTGGTGCAGTCCCCATCCCTGGAGGAGTTTAAAAGCTGTGTGGATGTGGCCCTTGGGGACATGGGCTAGTGGTGGCCTTGGCAGTGCTGGGGGAATGGTTGGACTCTGACTTAAAGGTCTTTTCCAACCTAAATAATTGTATGAAATACTAATTCCATGAAAGCCAGATCCTCGCCTTTCTTAATTTTTGAATCTTCTTTTGGCACCAATAATCAGAGTTTCTGGGGTTTCTCGATCAGCATTTGATAATCCTGTGGGAAAGTGCAGCTGAGAATACTGCAAATTCTTCTGTCTTCTTCCGAGGAGATTAAAAATTCTTCAGCTTCTTCACAGCAGGGCCACAGGAAGAAGCTTTATTAAAAATGCTGTATTTTCCTAGAAGAAAAAAAATAGTTAGGAATTCCTCACTACTTTCCTTCATTTTCCTCAGGTCACAAAGAACAAATCCCATTCTGCAGCAGGGTCATTAGCTGTATAATGATGGGTCATAGACCAGCACCACATTAATACCATGACTATGAGTGCACCTGATACCAGACCACAATAACCACATGCTGCTGCCAGGATCCACACAGTGGCTTTGAACTCTGACTTGTGCTGGCTGGCTCTGCATGTAGCGTGATCCTCAAACTCCTCTTCTTGTGGCATCTGACAGATACATTCAAAGACCAAAGAAATTTGCTCTTTCTATTCGACTCAGTAATTAATAACTTTTTTTTTTTTTCATGCATGAAGAGAGAAAGAACTGGAAGATTCTGAATATTTAATGAACTACCTGCATAATCTCTAATACAAATGCTGTGAAAACAGAAGTAAGGATTAATAGCTCAGTGTGGGGTGGTGACACACACCTCTGATGTGCCACTGGAGAAGATCTGGTCTTCTGGGAAAGCCTGAAGCTACAAATTCTTGTGCAAAACATACATGGCTGAATAAGGAGGGTGGCTTGTGCACCAGAGGGAATATTGAAGGAGACTGGAATTTTTCACTTGAAAGGAAGGTGTTAGAATCACAGAATATCCTGGGTTAGAAGGGACTCACAAGGATCAGAAAGGGCTAACCAGGTCATTTTCTTTCAGGTGGATTTCTAGACCCCTAACTTTAAATATCCATGAGCGACAATTTTGGCTCAAGTAACACGGTGGAAGTTACACAATAAATTGATATTTTTCTTTTTTTTTTCTTTCTTTTTTTCTTTTTTTGTTGAAATTGTTGATAGCAAAACTATACATTGCAAATAATTTCCCCAAGTTAAACAGAACCACAGTGGTTTGGTAACTTTTCACACACCCTTTGCCCTGTGCAGGGCAATGGAAGTTCGTGTCCACAGATCTGACCTCATATGGCCTCAGACCTTGAGTAGTTTTGCCTTAGAGGACATGAAATGCAGAGACCCTGAATGCTGTAGGATTGATGGGTCCCTGTGTCCCCTCACATCTGTCTCTTCCCCAGCAGACAAGGGCATCACTGGGGGCTAATGACTGAAGACCCCAGTGGCCCAGGCTGCAGCTCTGTGACCCTCTGTTAAACAACCACCAGGGCAGGGCTTACAGACTCTTCCACGAGCACAAAGACCACTCCCATGGAGCTCCTCCTGGGCATGAGGTCCAGTGTGGTCACCAACCACCTCTTTCCAGAAGGATGAAAGGATGAAAAGGCCACGGTGGGACATGGGCCAACACTGGCCTTTGGGTGTGGAGAAGTCAGGTCAGTCAGGCTGTCTGTGTGCCATGGCCAGCAGCCCCCTGCACGAGAGAGGCCACGGCAGGAGGGTGCCCAGCACTGTGACACAAGCTGGAAGCTGGAGCCACCATTTGTGGCACTCACAGTACCCATCCTCCCAAGTGCTCTACATGCAATAATGACCGAAGCTCCACAAACTAACACTGCTGCAGTCCCCAAACCCCAACTATCAGCTGGGTTTTCAATCTGGCCTCAAATTAATTTGCCAAATTGGCACCTCTGGCGTCAAGTGGAAGCGAATTCTGCAAAGCTCGGTCTCTTTTATAGGGAAGCACTATTGATTTTTTTTTTTTTTTTTTATCGTCTGACTTTGTTTCTTCCAGCTCTCCCCTCCCTGCACCCACCTTCAGCAGGATTGAACACTTTGATTTAAGAGAGGCTGTTCAGTGCAAGAGACCCTCTTGGTGGCGAATTAGAGGATGCCTTGCCCCGTACATCGCAGCAGTCAGACCGCAGAGACGCGCGTATCCATCACCCTCACACGTGGCCTTTACAATACAATTATATCCTTCGAGCTGGTAGCTGGGGCTGCTGACAGCCTACAATGCCACCCCAATGCCAATTAATAGGTGGATCTGGTCCCTAAGAAGCCAAATCCATCAGTGCCACCGTGGATGCAGCATGCCACCGAGGCTCTGGTGCGTTTTGGAGAGCTGCGACTCGGTGGGATCACTGGGGTTTGAAGGGCAATGGCTAACTTTGTGCTTGCTTGCAGAGAGCTTCACACATTTTTCTTTTTGTCTACGGAACAGGACAGGGCTCTTACTGAGGAAATAATTTGCAGTTTCTCCTAAAATCTCCTCCAGCTCCAGGAAAGTCACTTCTGACTGGGAAGCAGCATCTGCTTCTCTAACTTCTTTCCTATCCTACAGCAAAAGGCAATGACTTTTAAGCAGAAAAATAAGGTTATCTTTGGTGATTCTCTTAACTCTGGTAGTTTAAGGTCAGTTTTGAAGGCTCACAGTGACATCTTCTATCCACTCCATTTCTTTCTCCAACAAAACCCTTCTCTCCTCTGGAGTAGCCTGGCACCTGTGGGTAGTCAAATCAGTTCTGGCATCTGTCAGTTTGGGGAAAGGCTCTTTGCTTTTGTGACTTCAGATAACAACATTGATAATATCAAAGCGGTCAGGCTCTGCATGTCTGATGTTTGACTCAAGCAACAGGGAATTTCCAAGGGTCAGTGTGTAACCAAGCAGTAGAAACCCACAGAGATCTGCAAATGTGGAAGCTGAAGATACAAGCCAGGGGCAGAGGACTTTAAAAGAATGTGTATCATTATACAATTGCAAATTCATTTCCCAAAAGAAATGTAGACTCTCAAACCCTTTGTTAGAGTAAACCCAACAGACTTCTTTGAGATCAAACAAACAAAAAAACTTAAGCAATTCCCACCAACTGCCTTCTTAAAGTCTTCTCTTGCTGAAGCTGCCAGAAGAATGAAGTTTCATCTTCCAAGACTGGAAAAATGAACCTTTGTTCCTGGGAAATAAGTCAAATCTATAGCTGGAGTAGACATAGTTGACAAAAAATAATTTTACTGAAAGGTCCAAAATTATTCATGATGTCAGGAGAAAACTGCACCACACATACAGACAAAATAAAAAATAGCCCAAACAATCTATTTGGAAAAGCTATTTCATTTTTCATTTTTCATTTTTTATTTTTCATTTTTCATTTTAAAAACACATTTTTAGTCTCTTAAGAAAACCCTGAAGATTTAACAGACATTAAATATCTTCTGAAATAAACAACTCATTTTGGGTTGACTCAAATATTCTATCTTGACTTGATCTAAAACTTTTATTGTCTTACGTTAAATCAAAACAATTAAGAAAAAATTTCCTTGGGTTTGACCTGAACAGAAGCTTCTCTGATATTTGTACCAGCCAACAACCCTAAGCCCATTATTTGTTCAAATTTTGTGAAGCAGACAGGGAAGATGTAAGATGGACAGTGAGTTACGGTCTCTAGTTTTAACAAGTTTCAGGCTGGGGTTGAAACCTTAGCACCTGGGAAGCTCGTGGGAAATTTACCACCAGCATTGCAGGAGCCAGGACGTCATCACAGCCTTTAATCTTTCCCTTTGATGTACAAAAAGCTGTTTGCACCATTCAAAGCAGTTGGTTTTCCCTACAGACTACCCCCTGAGATGGATCCTCCTTTGAGTTGCCAGAGACCCTCAGCATCTCCCATCCACCTTTTCAACTCTGTGGCTTTGTGAGGGCTCACCTCTGGAGACTTCCAAACTAGACTTTAGGTCAAAGCTTGTGCAACATTTAGTTGTTTCATGTGAGTCACGTAGTTGAGAAGCAGCACTGGTATTGTCACAGCTGGAGTTCCAGCAGAGAATCATAGAACCACAAGATGGTTTGGGTTGGAAAGGACCTTAAAGCCCTCCTCATTTCTCCCCCTGCCATGGGCAGGGACACCTTCCACTATCCCGGGTTGCTCCAAGCCCTGTCCAACCTGGCCTTGGACACTTCCAGGGATCCAGGGGCAGCCACAGCTGCTCTGGGCACCCTGTGCCAGGGCCTGCCCACCCTCACAATGAAAAATAGCAAGAAAAAAAATATTTTATAAATCAGTGCATGTGAACCCCTTGTTTTCTTCTTGTGGAGCTAATATTACAATAGGCACCATTTAAACCTAATTGCATTTGGTCTGGAATGGAATATCCTCTTCTGAAGAATTAGTGGTACTTTTAATTCCTTTAATAACACCAAAGGGGACCATTCCACTTGTCCTCCCTGACGACCTCATGGGGTACAGCCTGCACACCCAACTCACCCAGTGTTTTGGTTCCAAGCATGCTGGGGAGCAGCAAAGGTCTTGGTTTCCTGTGTGTACCACAGAGGTAGGAGAGGACAAAGATCTGTAGAGTAAAACCTGGCTTTGACTCAGTTAGTCACAACCTCCACCTTTGGACCCCAGGTATGTCCCATGGCCATCTGCAGAGAATTGCAGAGACATGCCAGCCAATATGAGGAAATATCTCCTAGACACCAAAAATGGTGTGGCCTTGGCAGCAATGACCTTTGTTGGGGCTGGTTGATTTCCCACTGTGCTCATATTCCAGGACACATTGCTGCAGACTGTTCATATATACTTTCAGATGGACATGCCAAAGGTCTTTCCCTTTTCCCACCATCACCCTTGCTCTTCAGAGACCCCTGTTTGAGCCCTGGGCCTGGCTGGGGCTCTGGAGTGTTGCAAAGGTGCAGATAAGACACAGAGATTTCCTTAAACAAAATATAAAGGCGCAGGAATGACAGAAGAATTGGCCCCAAAGCTTTCATACAACCATCCTTCCTGAGAACTGCATCGATGGAGGACTTGGCCACCATCAAACCCTTACAAGCTGCAAGGTTTCAGGTACTGGTGGATACCAGGGAACAGTTGGATGGAGCAGGGGATCAAGCCAGGAGTTTCCCAGATCAGCCCTTCCACTCTAGTTCTGCACTGCTGTAGCTAATACAGGTTTTGCCAGTTATTTCACCAGGGAAAAGCATAGATCTTTTTGTTGGCTGACAGTGCTGGCAGTAGTTATAAATTGTCTTCTGAAATAGCTGGAGAGGTGTAAGGTCTCAGACATGAGCCAGCTGATGCTATTCCTTCAGCTCAGACCCAGGACCTGCCCTTGGGAGCACTCCCAGGCTGCTCCAGCACCACAGGAAGTGGGTTTGCTCCAACTCCCACCTCAAGTGTCAGCTTTTTCAGTGCCAAAATCAGTCTCAAATTCTCCACCACCTCTCAGGGATCAAGCAGCACTTAATAATTAATACCCTGAATGCTTTCAAATCACCTGGAGAAAGAGCCAGCACAAAATCAAACTGTTATGGTCAATGTCACTGTTTGGGCTGTGAAGGATGAGTCCTGCCTGATTGCAGGTTTTCTAGAGCAGATTAAACTTGACATGTCTTTTTTTTTTTTTTTTTCTATGAACAAGTCTCATCTGTGTAGAGCAAAGCTTAAAATCCATTATTTACTTTGCATGATGTTGACATCACAACAGAGCCCAGTACATTCTGTCTTGATTGATAAAGAGAAGAAGAATCTCCTGTTTTGCATGATGAAGAAAAACTTCTATAACCATTTGCATTTGCCCCAGTCCATAAGGTTGCTACTCCAGGGACAGCCACACTCACCTTATGCTAGTGTGTGGGATGCTCTGATTTTTTTTTTTTTTTTAATTTGTACTAAGGAAATAGATGCTGTTCTCCCAGTTTGTCTCCCTCTCCATCCTGTGAGATAAAGTTATCAGGAATAATCAGATCATAGAGTGGGGGCAGGAGAGGAAATTGTACATTAATACTAATGTATCTGGCATTGCAGGAGACACGAAGCCTGCTGTTCCCTCATTGGCCTGGGAATGTTTAACAAGCTCACTACATACCTTTGCTTTGCTTTGCAAAAGAAGAAAACCCTGCACAGCTCCCCGAGCATCTGACAAGAATGCACAGACATAATAATTTCTTTGACCTCAGCCACATGAGTTTCTGAAAAGAACAAAACAGCATCATTTCATGGCATTTACAGTTTAAACCTTTCCTATTCAAGTTTCTAACAAAAAAAGCCAACAGCCCATTCTGGTCATGATTAAAATTCATAGGCTTGCTGCAGAGAACAGATGCAGAAGCAATTTTAGGCCAGTCATATCCCAGCTCTGCAAAATTAATTTGACAGGTTTGCATTAAAGCACTGATCAATATCCACTTTAGAGCAGCAGAGGCTAACTGAGAAAAAATAAGTGACCGGAGTGCTACCAGACGAGAAAAAATGAATCTTTGAGACTTTTTTCCCTCTAAGCTTGCACCTACATCAGAAGTCCTGACCTCAATCCATTGATCGGTTGCAGTTAACATGACAAAAGGCCTGGCGGATATACCAGAGCTATACCTACCAGGGAACAATCAACCCTGATACACTAAATGTTTGACAGAGTGACTAGACTGCTGAATTAGTATTTGCTTTCTGAGGTCTGGCAGGCAACCTTTCCGTCCTGCAGTTTCCTAGATGCTTACAAAAGGGATTATATATAGACATGGTTTATAGAACTTCTCTTAAACTTTCTTAAAGAAGCGCCTCTTAGTATTTTAAGCTGAGACCAAGATAATAAAACTCCCCAGCCCTGTGCCATTCCGGTTACGTCTCCAGTGGGGGAAAGGTGCATTTCTATTTTCAACTTAATAAGGACAAACTGTTTCATTAAAGTGGTCCAGACGTGGGGTTTTTTTTTTGTCTGTGGAAGAGGGAGGAAACAACTCGAGGCACCAAACCTACCCCTAGCCTTGCTTAGGAGTGGGACTGACACAATCCATACTGGGACTTGATTGGAGAGAAGTGGCTGGAAATCTCTGCTGCCCTGGGTTGTGTGGGTTGAGTCCAGCAAAGGAGAGCCCTTGCAGAACCCCCCACACACCATGGGTGCATCAGCACATCACCACAACAGCTGTCGTGGTCCTGGCTGGCGTCACCCGTGGAAGGAAGGTGTGGCACCACGGGCACAGCATTTCATTTTCGTCTCACAAGTGATCCTGCAGCCACAAGGAGTGGTTGTAACTCACCAGGCACGGCTCTGTCTCACTGCAAATCTCTTCTGCTCCTGCAGGGCAGAGGCTGTCCCTGGATGGCACGGAGTCTGACTGCAGCCCCCGCACCGCTCACTGAGCGGGCCGCGGTGATTTCCCGGGGAAGAGGAGGAGGAGGTGGTCTGGGGGCTTGAAAAGAAAAGTTAGAGTGATTTCCCACCTGCCACTCCTTGACTGGATTTGTGTGACATCCCTGGGCGTTGCGTGCGAGGATGGATGCTGACCTGGGATGTGGTGAGGTCTCTCCAGGGCCGCCTCCTCCTTCAGCTGCACCCAACACCTCCAATCAACGCCCGCTGTAGGGACCAGGCACTGCTGGCTGCCACCACTGGCTGCCACCACAGCTGCAGAACTGCAAACTTCACCCCGCAGATCAGACCCCTAAGTGAAGAATCTCTACACAGATTTACTCTCCTCTTCTGTTTTCCCCAGAATTTGATGCGCCCCATGGTGCACAACCTTATACCAGCCTACAGGACCTTCCCTACAAGAGCTGCTGTGAAGATACTTGGTTTACTGAAGTCTCCAGAAAATTACTCATCTTCTTTATTTCTATTCATGATAATTTTAGAATTCTCAACCTAAGCAACACAACTTCATGTTATAAACTTGACTACAGTTAGACATTAATTACCCTTAATCACATACTAATTACCTGACATCATTCCACAGCAACCTGTGAGTCTTATGGACAATGTTTTGCCAGGAAAAATATGAGGTAAAAAGTGTTTATTGACCTGTTGTGAAAGTTGGTGTCCAGTACCAGGCACTGGAGCAGGACACCTGCTCATTTCTACTGATGTTTGACATACTCCAGTCCCAAAAAGGGACAAAATCTCATTAAAATCTGTCATATACTCCTACACAGCACAGTCAAGGAACAGAGCAGCCCATCCCATGGTTGAAGCACCTGCTTTATCCTTGGGAAACAGAAATTTAGTTCCCAGAATTAAAGCAGACCTCACTCAAGCCACCAAGGACCAGATTTCTTAAATTTGAGGTGTCTAATTACCTCTGAGTTCGATGGAAAACTAAGCAAGTCTCTTAAATACCATTTAAAATCTGTCCTCAAGCTACTTGGTTCCTTTTCTATCAAATGACAGTCCTCGCTTTCCCTAAATTCCCAAGGAGTAACGTGAATAAATGTATCAGTCAGCTTCCCCACTCCAGTGGTGGAGGCCATGAACAGCCCACAGAGGGACAGCTAAACCTCACTGCATCTAAAATATGCTGGAAATGTCAAATGCCATTTGCCAATGTACTAAACGTTTGCATGCACAAACAGATGCTGCAGGCACATAGATACCAGCTGATACATCAAATTTGCCTCTCCCATGCCTTGAGGATTCTGGTGGAAAAGGAACTCAACATGTCTTGGCAATGTGCTCTGGCTCCCTGAACCCCCAGCGTGGGCAGCAGAACAGGGGGGATTCTGCCCCTGTGCCCCTGTGCTCAGGTGAGAGCCCACCTGCAGAGCTGCCTCCAGCCCTGGCTCCAGCAGCACAAGGACGTGGAGCTGCTGGAGCCAGTGCAGAGGAGGCCACGGAGATGCTGCCAGGGCTGGAGCCCCTCTGCTCTGGAGGCAGCCTGGGAGAGCTGGGGCTGCTCACCTGCACAAGAGAAGGCTCCAGGGAGAGCTCCGAGCCCCTGGCAGGGCCTAAAGGGGCTCCAGGAGAGCTGCAGAGGGACTGGGGACAAGGCCTGCAGGGACAGGACACAGGCAATGGCTTCCACTGCCAGAGGGCAGGGACAGATGGGATATTGGGAATTAGGAATTGCTGGCTGGGAGGGTGGGCAGGCCCTGGCACAGGGTGCCCAGAGCAGCTGTGGCTGTCCCTGGATCCCTGGCAGTGTCCAAGGCCAGGCTGGACAGGGCTTGGAGCAACCTGGGACAGTGGAAGTTGTCCTTTCCAACCCAAACAATTCTGTGGTTTTATGAGGTTGAATTATTCTGGCCCTTCAACCTAAAAATTGTTCCATGACAACTTATGGACCTGGGACCATCTATAGACCTTGTTGATTATTCTGAATTATTTCTTCCTTCTTTTCTCTGGGTAGGATCTTTTTTTAATTTCCTGTTGCAAATCATAATTGCTTCTCCTGAAGTCAGAAGTTACAAGCCCTAAAAAACCTGGACTTCACTCTTCTTCTGCAGAGCATTTGGGCAGGTTTCAGGCCTTCTGCTTTAGCAATGGCTAAATAAAACAAAACTCATGGTGTTAGAATAATAGGAATGGTGTCCACGGCAGTGGGAAGGAACAAGGCAAGATCCCTTCCAACCCAAACCATTCTGTGATTCTATGGTTCTGTGCCCAAGCATTTCCACAGCCTTGCAAAAAATCACACTTATGGACCCTGAATTAACATGGAAATAATTGTGCTATTCTAAGCATTAAAATCAGCCCTTCAACTCTGGCACCTCTTTTAAAGGTATGCAAAGCTTTTTTAGCTATAAATAAAAAATAAATAAAATAAAATGAAATAAAACTGCCTGTTGGCAGATGTGGTTGTCTGACCTGCACACGCAGTTCAGGATGGTGCAAAACAAACTGCTGCCCAGCTCATACCAAAGCAGGACATGTTATCTGTTGTCAAACCAGTTTTCTGCTAATCTTTCACCCCAGACCCTGAGTTAGACACACAACCATGAAAAATGTGGTACCTGCAATGCAACATGATGTGTCTGTGACACACACAGAGGAACACACAGGCTGATGTACATGGACTGATTGCCACCACACCCTCAGGAAGGTGCTGAGCACTGCCTCTACTAAAGATAAAATGCCTGAGATATAACCAGTATTTTACCATGGTTTTTGGTGGGTTTTTTTGGTTTTTTTGTTTGTTTGTTTGTTTGTTTGTTTTTTAAAAAGGATTTATATTACAGTGCAGCATATATCCCTAAATGTATATTGCAGCACATCAATAAAATGGACCAAATTTCCACCTCATTTGGAGCCATGCCTTTTCTCTATCTCTCTGCAATAAGTTAACCTCTTAAATATTACAACACGCTGCTCCTTATGTCTCTTAAATATTAAACAAGGGCTGTACAAAATAGGTTCAAGAACACACAGTAATCAATAGCAATGATCACGAGGGCAGGAAAATGGAACCGTTTAAGGGTTTTTAATCTGGTGAATAAACCCAGTGCTTTCATTCAGAGAAAACAATGCAGCCAAAATCCAGCTGAACCACTCGCTCTCTAACACCAGATTTCCCTCATTTCTCCTGCTTGGCACAGCTGGATTTTAAAAAGGAGTAAGAAGTCATCCAGGAAAAATACCCTCCAAAAATATCCCCGACCACAAAATATTTCATGCAGTCGATAGTTAAGTCTGTGCTTCAGAAATGCACTGAGGGATGTCTTCCATAAGCCCCTGACATATATGCATTGTTCAAATCAGATGGGGGCTTCATTTTTTTTTTTTTCAGAGCCCACTTTTATGGTGTGAACTTCTCATAACTGAGATGCGTTAATGTGGTTTTTATGTATACATAAAGATGAGGTCTTTGCAGTTGGTTCTGAGATCTATTTTCAGGTGAAATGTGTGTTTAGATACAGACATGTCTGCAATATAGATGTCTTACAAGTAATGAAAGGGCATTTGGACTCAGTTGAGATTGTGAACACCTCTTCAAAATAATCTATAAGAGAGCAACCTAACTTGTGTGTATACTATTAATACTAGAGTGTCCATGACATCATTTTAGTAATTACCTGGGTTTAGTGCACTCCATGCAATGGTACTTGTTTTATTTTTCTAAATGTAGTCACTCTTCTCTGAACAGTTCTTCTGGGTTTTACTCTCGTGGTGGTTAAAGAGAAGTGAAACGAAAGCGTGTCAATAAAAAGGTCATTACATTAATGCATGTACCTATTAACTCCCACCCGGGGAAGAAAGGAGCTGAGTGGCATTGGAGGGGCCTGGGATCCATCACATGTGTAAAAATCTCCTTTGAAAATCACTTCTGCAAGCACAGATTCAAGCATGTCACACATCTGCCTCTCCTGGTGCCACTGGGACAGCTGCTCCAAGGTCCTTGGGCTTGGATGCACACACAAATCCATGTCTGGATCTCTGTGACCCAGAGAGCTGACCAGAAAATCACCAGGGTAAACTTCCTGTCCTACATTTGTGCCCCCCAGTCCTATGAGCCCTTCAGAAGACACCAATCCCCTCCCAGAAATTCCCATTTTCACCAGTAACAAATTACAACAATAATCTGCCACGTTTCCTGGTCTGTGACTTATCATAATGGTGTGCACGGTGATAACCAATTTTACTGCAATAACTATTATATCTTCACTTATTTTGTAATTGTGAGTGTGCTGATAAATGGATTGGACTGTTACTTAATTTCACAATCTGGATCATGAATATCCTGTCCTGGAGCATTATTTGTCAGCTCTGGCAGCAATATTCAATCACTGTCAAGAGTGTCCACGTCCAAGGCCAGGCTGGATGGAGCTCTGAGCAGCCTGGTCTAGTGGAAGGTGTCCCTGCCTGGGGCAGGATTTGGATGAGATGCACTTCAGGTCCCTTCCAATCCATACCATTCTGGGATTCTACGATTCAGGAAGTCCCAGACATGCTGGATGCTCACAGTTGAGCAAGACCCCTCAGAAAACTCAACTGAAGCCTTGTAACTCCAGACATGTCTTTGCCTGTGGAAAACCCAAGCACCTCTCCATTGCATCTTGATCAAAACCTCTGTGGTCTGCTTGCTGTCACCAAAAAAGGTTACATGAAGCAGAGCTGGAGATGTTTTGCCTTAGCAAGGGGGAAGGTGAACCTGCAAGGGACTGGCTCACAGCCCTCTTCAGCCCCTCTCTGGTGGAGAGGTTCACTGCTGTCCTGCTGTAGCTTCAGGACCACGAGACACCTGAGCTGTTACCACAAATTTTCTTTAGTCTAGGGAAGGACAGGCATGGTAGGGCTGTGATTCACTCCCTCAGGGTGTCCAAGATAGGTCAGAGTCGTGCCCTGAGGTCCCCTTTCCACTGACTAAAAGGGCATTTAAGGCAGTCAGCCCAGGGTAGAGAAATTTAGGTGGGGTGAAGCCCAGAAAAAAAAAGCCCTTTGGGCCCCATGATTAATGCTGACAGCCCCAGCCCGTCCCTCATTTCGTCCTGCACTGGCTGCTGAGGGCTGGGCACACCCAGACCTCAGCGTGTGCAGATCCTCTGCACCACTCAGTTTTCAAGCTTCGTGGCTGAGGGTTTCTTCCCTGACCTGAAGGCCACTGCAGGCCTTGTTCTCTGAGGGTTGCAGTGTGTCCCCTGCACGCCAGGAAAGGGCAGTGTTCAAAGGATGGGGATCCATCTCCAGCTGAGTGAGCGTCCTCAGCAGCTCCTGGCGGCCACCACCAGGGCTTCCTCCTCTGCCCTTGGAGGATGATCGTGTTTTATGCCTGGAGGTGGCCATGCCACTGTCAGTTCTACTCCACTGCTTAATAAAAGCCCTATTTTGGTGCATGCAATCCCTTAATGATTCTCCCCCTGGGTTAACTTGCTGAGTTGAGTCCAGACTACCTGTATCACTTTGCTGTCAAACTCTGTTTCTAGCAATTTAGGGTGGTTAATATCACATTTGTTAACTGACAGTAGATGCTGGAAAGTGGAGCAGACATGCTTGCTCTTTGACCAGTATGGCAGTATGAGATTCCCTTTACTACTTACTGCTTTTTCTTTTTTACTCAGAAAACTAAAATAAGCAAATAAACCAACCCTTGAGTTACAGTTTGTTTCACTGTTTTTACCCAGCACAAGAGGTTTGATTTTCCAGGGTGCTACAAGTATCAAAATTAATTGCAATACCAGTTTGTGGGTTTTTTTTTCCTTTTCCTATGACTCTTATTAATGTGAAAAAAGAACCAGAGTTTCTATTCTTCTTGCTGAAATAAGAAAATACTCATTTCATTGCCAGAGGTGCCTTGTAATGTCTTTTCAGATGTCTTCAGTAAAAGTCTCCTTGCCTCCTGTAAGTTAAAGAAAATGTACAAGCTGCCACTTTTATGCTTTCTGAGAGAGGGGAAGGGAATGTGGATAGAGATTTTGCTGTTAAATTTTGTCTGCCGCTGCCTTATGGGAACTTGAAGCATATTCTTTCCCATATTGTAAAATGTGGGTTGCTTTAGAACATTACTCCCACTGATGCTGCCTTCCCTGTCTCTTGTAAATAAAAAAAAGCAGAAAATTCATATCACTAGTCATATCCTAGTGTTTAAGGACAGCTCAGTCACAGTTAATTTGACTGTTGGCTAATAAATATATAAATACATCACCCCCCCAAATACAGAGAAGACCTGTCAAACTTCAGCATCATTGGCTGAATGCCTGAAGGGGAAAAATGACTTGAAAGAACTTAATTCAAAAAATCCTTTAGGCCACATTGTTGCATCTTGCAAGCCAGTAAAGATGCAGACAGCTATGAAGAGAAAGACATCAATAAATAATCAGGGGTCTTAGACTTTTAAATGGGAATCTGAGCATTGCAACCCAAAGGTAAATTGAATCTTTTCCCCATCTTCCTAGCAGGTGCTCACGCCTGTGTAAGCTATAAAACTTTGCTCATTGTAAATGTAGCTTGCCCTTTCGACAGACATTTTTACATGGAAATGGAAAGTCTTAGCTTGAGACTGCTCGAAGGCATCTTTGCCTGCAGCAACTTCTGTTTTATATTTTGAAACACCTTTTTTTTTTCCCTTCATCTTTTCTTTTCCTCTTTCTCTTTGCCGAGGGATATCTGAATCCTACTTAAACATTTTTCTGTGGTAAACAGCTTTAAAAAAGTGAGCTGTGCAACATGCAGTCAGGCAGTGGGAAGGACACTTGTCACCACTGCATTAAAGGTGAGACAGCTGAGGCAATCAGTGATGAAATGAAACGTCTTTCATCTCTCTTCCTGACAAAACTGACTGAACACTAAGCTTGCCACAGATGCTTACTGAAGGAAGTTGAAAGTGTATTTCATCAGTTAATTAGCATTCACACCCATTCAGGTGCACCATTAGATGATGTCCTGGGTAGGATGAAGAGTTTTGGCTTTGTACCAGGACAGACATCCATTCCTACTCGTCCTCTTCCTTATGGACTACCAAAAAAGCAAAGCTGCTTTGCCCTCTACTTACCCATAACTGCAATATAACACAAAATATTGTGCTGAAACAATGCTGCTATTATTATT
>VZSE01009015.1:0-13626 GCA_013398275.1 Promerops cafer
ACAGTGATAGAATCATGATGTTTGGAGTACCTGATAAACATCATGGGAATGATATTTAAGATGAAATTATGCTTATACAATAGAACAATAAGTAGTTATATAATATTATAGTATAAATATGTATGCATCTCGAATCAATGTCGAAATCAGATTTGGGTTTGTGCCTCTGGCTTCCAGAGCTCTTCAATAAAAGCACCTGCATATAATCCATCTGTGATTATGTGTTCCTGAACACCAACACCATGGTGTGGGCACTATAATAAAGGTGCACTATTATTATGATTTAAATTGAAGTTCCCCCTGCCTGTTGTTTTTTTTCACTCTGAGATCAACTAATGAACCATCCCGACTCTCGCTTGTGTGAGCGGATTGTGACAAGCGGGCAGCTCATGTTTGTAGGGGGGCTGCATGCCTGAAGTGACACGTGGAAACAGATTTAGGTTAATGAATGATGTTCTAGCAAAGAAGAGGTAATTTGTGTTGTTTAGGGAAAGAATACCTCCTACAAGTACAAGTATAGCAGTGCGCTATAGCACTTCCTTACAGTAGATATAGTGAAAGGTGAAACATGGTTGGGTCTTAACATAAAATTAGATGTAACACCTTTTTTTTTTTTTCCTGAAAGGCAATTTTGAGGAGATTAAGATCCACAGATGCATTAGAGAATAGGTGTTCTATCTATACTTTTAAAACAACCTTTCCACTGCTGATAGATGGTATGGTTGGAAATAGCTGAAGGAGAACAGCTCTATCCAAACATATTTCTTAGTGTTACAGATGAGTGTGTTTTTCCAGTAGCTAGGTAACCAGAAACACTTCCCTTTAGCTTGTTGCCCTTTGGACTCTCGTTTTAAGTAGAGAAAAAGTAAGAAAGAAGAAATTGGGTGAATAGATGTCTGTGCTAAAGAGACGTGCACAACTTTGTCTCCTCAAGGGTGGACAAGCCCCTGCAGTTAATATGCACTGTGTAAGGGCTCCTGAAGCCACTGAAACTTGCTTTGTTCTGTTGTCAGACCACTTTGGAGCTCTGCTTGGGAAAGCCCTCATTGACAGTTTTGAGGCCGCAAGTGGGCTGAGCTGCATTTTTAGTCATTGAAGTGCACAGGAAAGTGCAGCTAGATCCTAAGTTTGACCTTGGAAAATGGAATGCTTTCAAGTGTGGGATTTGCTTCACAGCAGCAATGTAAGAACTGTGTCTGCTGGGCTTTAATTTGGTATTGTCTGAAGCTCCTTTATCTTGCCAGATTTCCAGAGGACATTTATTTTCAAATACCTGAGGAAAAGGAGCTAATTTTCTAATCTAAACATATTGAAAGGCAACAGAATGTAATTCTGTAGTTTTGCCACTGACATTACCTCATGAAATAATAATGATTATTTTTAATAAGAACAGAGGAGATTTTTTCAGCTGCAGTGAGAACCAGAATAATGCCATCATATCTGTCCTTGGATTTCTAAATGGTTTTGCAGAGAAAAAGATGCACATGATTCCAAAGATTTCTAAATTTTGTGCTAGGAAGGGAGGATGTTCATAGCAAGAGTATATGGTAAGATTTTAATGGAATATATTGTTCTATGCAATACCTTTTAGTTGTATTTTAATAAAGACTTCAAAATGTGTTTGAAGGACATCTCTACATATATATTTCACCTCTATTAACTGCAAAGATAATGGACCTTCTCCTATTAGTTCTGTATACTAATTTGCCATCTTCAAAGAGAGCAATAAATATTTACATCATCAATAACATTAGATACCAACAGAAACATTGGTTTGGAAATAAATTACTGAAAATAAATTCAAACATACAACCATTTTCAAAAGAAAAGTTCAGATGTAAATCAATCTATCCTGAAAAAGAAAAGAAAGGACTCAATTTCCCTAGAAATTGGATATCAAATTCACTTTCCAACTTCTATTGAATATTGCTTTTCATTTTCCCTCTGGCATTTTAGGCTTTCTGTAAGAGGCACTGATGTGCTTTCTGCCCAGTGTTTTCTGTTTGGCAGAGCTTTTATCACAGGCATACAAACCTTTTCTCCCCAGAGAATGTTTCCAGATCAATGTTTCCAAGTGATCTGTTCAGAACCCACAGGTGCCAGAATATTGATTTCCTGCTCAGGACCAGAGGACAGGCAAATCAGGATAAGGTAGGAGAATAGGGTTCATGTGATGTAGAGAAGCTCTTCCACAGGGAGTGGGGCAGGGAGTGCAGCTGGGCACACACAGGGGAGCAGCAAGGGCTGCAGACAGCAAGGATATTTGGAGGTGTGTGTCTGGGAAGGGTGAGGATGGCAGCTGTCCAAGGGGGGGAGCAGGTCACTGCCCCTACAGAAGCACATGGACTGACAGATCTGTGTGTGGGGGCACCACTCAAACCACTGCCACACCACCTGCACGTGTAGCTGTTGGTGTAAGAGCTGGCACAAGCCCCTTGGGCAGCAGTGAGAGAGGCAGCCTTTCCAAACTACACCCCAAAGGGATTATTTTGAACTGGGAACCCAATAAGGTTTCAGAGTCTACAAGAAACCCAAAGTCAGCCACCATCATGCTTGCCACAGCAGCCTTAAAAACAGGGCCCTGCTCTGCCTCTCCTGTCATCCTGCTTCCAGTCTGTTCCAACTCACAATATGCCCCAGTGTGTGTGATGATCTGGAATTTGAGTTTATCGACAGTAGGAAACATTGTGGTCTTCCACACTGAGCTTCTGAAGCCTCACAGCTTTTATTTAAATGTTCCTCATTGTTTTAAAATAATTTCAGTGCATAAATCTTCTGTTGCCAGACTGAGAGCTAAATAGTTCATCTTACATGGTTTAAGGAGTTCTCACATTTCCACGTGGTTTGGCTACTGAAGATTGGAATCTGTGCCCTACTTCCTTATCTTATAACACACTCTATAAAACGTACTCTTAGCTTTGCTGATTATTTTCTTTGGCCTATGGAGCAAGCAGTCAGATAAAATTCTGACTTGGACCAAGAAATTTGCAGTGGACATGACTGCAAAGAAACAATTTCCTTCAAACTTCAGGCTGAATGCAAAATTAAATTTCTATCTTAGAATCCTTTGCAGTGTGGGTGAAATCAGTGGTGTCCTCTTGCATGTGCAGAATGATACCGCCACCAAAAATGATGCATTTTCCTAGCAGCAGTTGAGTCATGAGCAACAAGTAACAAACAGTAGCAAATAAAACCCCACATACTTTCCAGCCCTTTTTCCCTGTGAACATGCCCATGGCTGAAGTCTTAGGATGGTCCACTGCAAAGAAATAAACAAGGAAATTGCATAAAAGACAGCTCAGCTGTTTGAGAAAACCTGGGCCAATTTAGAACGAGTTTTAATAACAACAGTGCAACTCCTGTAAAATACACCCTGTGACACTAAATGGCTTGACCCTGCTTAGTCTTGCTTTCCATAGCTGTTGCTCTAATCTTTGGACAAAGGAACATGTTGTAATCTGAATTATTATCTTAAGTTACAAAACCAGCAGCAAAACAAAGGATTCACACTTAATGATTTACCACTGGAACCTGATAAGAAAATGCACGGAGAAATTCTTTGCAACTATTAAGCAATGTATAGCGTACTTCTCATTTTAGGAATCAGCTATTTCTTATTGACTTTGCCTTGAACCAAACTGAAGTTTTAAAGAAGGCTGAAATGGTCAATTAAAATCTTCCATTTTTAGTAGTCCCTTTTTTCTGTTCAGTACTGATTTTTATAATTCATTTTTCCTGATACCCCAGTGGCTCTCCAGTAGAACTTTCTGAAGGTGGAAGATTAATGTATCATTTTAATGGAAGTTCTTGTACAAACACACTCACAAGCACTAGCAAGTAACAAAACCAAACTGGTAATAAGTTCTTTAGAACCTCTTCAGACAACAGAAGTCGGGCTGTAAACTAAATTTCTAGTGTCCTTATTGCTAGAGCAGGCAGAAGATCCAGTTCCATATTCATTAGCGCTCATAGTCACCCCTCTCAGAATAAGGGTGGGGGAAGGAAGGCAGGGTGTCAGCCTTGGAAAGTTGTCATCCGTGTAGTGGATGGCAAGAGGCAATTTAAATGGCAATTACTGTAACACAGCCAACCAAGCCAGCGTTTACAAGTCAGGCTTAAGGGCCCCGATAACACGGATTTCCCCTTTGTGGGAACCAAGGTCAGGGTGCCGCCGTCCTTCCACGGCATCCCTATCACATCCCCACCCCGACAGAGCTTCCAGGCAGGCAGGTGTTCCTTTCCCTTCCCTTTATGGGAAATGCAGAGGGAGGGGAAGGAGGGAGCTGGACTTACTACTCATACCTCTCACATCACATTAACCCGTTTTTTTGGCATTGAATGTGGCTAACTAGCAAAGGGGATGGGAATGCTGCCCTGTTGTTCAGTAAGGGCCTCATTGTCTTGCAGCTTCTCTGGCTACAAAAAAGAAAGAGAACAAAACAGCTGCAGAAGAAAAGGAAATGAAAAAGAAAGGAAGCGTAAAACAAAGAATATTGGGAAAAGCAAAAGCAAATCTGTTTCCCCGAACTCTTCCATTTTTCTGGAGAGCCAGATCTACCGCAAGTTAGCAGAAGGTGTTGCACAACTCTGTAGCTAATCAACAGAACTGGTATCTTTTTTATTTAATTGCTCATAAAAAAAGCAAAATGAAATAGTTGTCTGGTACTTTGTTCCCAGTCCAGCTGTCTTCAAGTAAGCATTTTCCAAAGAATCAAAAGACTAAATGCATTTTCCTTGTAACTGAGCAGACAAGCAACACATCTAACACTCACTGTTATGCTATTAACCACCACCACATATATGTAGGTTTTTCTATGTTATCTTTATTACCTGTTCTTAACAATAACTAGTTTCTAACTGAAAAGTCCTTGTTTCTGACACCTTTTTTATTTTTTTTCATTGTGTTATCATACTGTCTTTTTATGGCTATTGTACTGTGTGTTGCTGGGCAAAGTACCCTGAACCCTGGAGAAGGCTATGACTTCCACTGGCAGGGATCCTAGAACCTCAGAGCCCCAGTGATGGCTGTGGAAGCTCCAGGGAACTGAACAGGGTGCCTGTGGCCTGCAGGGCGCTGTGCCCCCCAGCACCACCTGCCCTGGAGCAGGAGCACCATGGACACGGAGAGCTCAGCCCCTATTGCTGCCCTGAGCACTGGGGAAATGTGTCTCTGCCACTGCTGACTGAAAATTAGGGTAATCAACTGCAGGGTGCATTTCTGCTCTTCTAATATACGCAGCTAATTACACTGAGCTGTAATCACCTAATGCTAATTTTGACATGATGTGGTGAATGAAGTTACATAGAATGTTAACGCTGGCTTAAGGTGCTTGGAAGATCTATTTCCTGGAGAGTCAGTAAGAAGTAGAAGCATTTACTTGAGCATATATATATATATATATATATGATCAAATAATTTTTTCATGCTTTAAGATGGAGATTGGTACAGATTTCACCTATGCCAACTACATATTAATGCCCTGTTGCAGTAGTACCTGTTCCATTTGTGTATTTTATAGATCCTATTTATTTTTTTGATAATTGGAAAAAAAATTAATCCGATAGTTACAATCAGATAGGTTCACTGGAATGCATTGTTCAAGCACATTATTCCTCTAGACATCCTTTCAAAGTAGCAATATAATAGGATATTGACTGCTTATGAATTGATGGAAAGAATAAATTTATGAATCAGAACTTTTCTGATTCAAGTTTTGATCAATAATGTATTAATTTAGAATGCTGAGCAGAAACCTTTTACCTTTTTATCCCTCTCACACTTCCTTTATCAGTCTCTTATCTCTCAGCATTTAGAAGGGACCCCATCATGGTTCTGAAATTGTGAAAGGTTACCAAATTGTAACTTTTATATAAAATGTGTTATTGTGTTGCTGTGAAAAGACTTTTGAGTTATTGCAAGATACTGGAGAATTGTGAGCCAACTTTGGAGCGCTCACCTTCCTATTATCAAACTAACAGCAAACACCATCTTTTCCCCTGCTGCTGTCTGCCTTGGCTGGCATCTTTCATGTCCCAGCCAAGCTGTAGGATTCTCAGCTCTAGGCACCCTCTCAGAAATGCTCAGCTATATATTTTTGGATTGTTGGATTCTGGGAAATACAATTTCTGGCTGATGGTAGCAAACAAAATGGAAGGGGTTTTACATGTAACTATGTACTTAGTTATTACAGGAATTACCAAGAGTATCTAATATCTAAAGAAGTTATTTTTCAATTGTTTTCATGGAAGATAGGGAAATCTCGGAGCTGATAAACTTCACTGTGATTTAAGAAATCCTATATCCTGTATGTCATAAATTCCCTGTGTGACTGTGTACAAGTCATTGTGATTGCCAGTTAAGAAAGCCCTGGAGAACCATGTTTAATCTTAAAATATGTCCTTGTTTATTCAAAAGCAGTAAGATGTGCTTAATATGAAACTAATGCCTTTGTCTTTCTGACCAGGAAAGGGACTCTTTCTGTGCCTGTGTTAATTAGATCACTTCAGTTCAGAAGATCACATTATCAGCCAGGTTTTTTATTTTTTTCTTGCCGCTGGAAATGAGGAACTCTGAGTAATTCCCTGATCTGTCTTTCCACTTTGGACCGTAATCTACGTAAAGTTCCTAATTTGTTATATAATGGAAATGTCATCTAATGTGAGGCAGCCTGGTGCCACTGTAATACAAGTAATAAACAGCAATATCTCATAATCTAATGGCTTTTTTTTTTTCTACAAATAAAGTCAGTGGCAAGGTCTTATATAAAGATTCAAAGAGAAAAAAATACATCATGGTTCATATTTTTTTCGTAGTTAGTCTCCCAATGACCTGCAAACATGGTCTAGTATGTGTGATTACCTGATCAAGTGAAATAGATCTCTCTAAAGACTGTGATCTGCAATTACTGGAGACAAAAGTGCAGTACATTTGCTATTCATGCTTTAGCTTGCCATAAAGAGATTGCTTCAATGCATTTTTGTCCAGACTTCTTAAGCATTTTGCATAGAATTCATAACTCTTAGGAAAAAAATGGAGAAGCAGAAAGCAGCACGTGTGAATTTTAAATTAATATTATATTCCTATAAATACAGCTGCAGTTCACTTTGAAGTTAATGGATCTGCTCACACCACATAGACTGTGAATGTATTTATGTACAAACGTCCATATGTGAAATCATCCTGATCTGGTAGGTTCTTTTTATCCTATTTATCTAAAATAGCTTCAAATCTCTAAGTGCAAGAATGAATCACAGAGAGGGCAGCGAGAGACGCTTGAAGTATTTTGGTGTTCTGTTTCTGGTCAGAAACACATTTTTAAAGGAAATTTTATGAAACATTATGCCAACCACATGCTGGAAGTGACATTTTTCAGTGAACACAGTGCTCTATCTGTCTCTGCTTGGGAGGAGGTGAAAGCAATTAGTGCAGTTTAGATCCAAAGCCAGACAAGACATGCCTTGCCATGTTCCAGTGCTGATGGGAATTCACAAACAGGGAGCTGTGTGCAAGCAGATTTGTTTGCTGTAGCTGAGGAGAGAACAAAATTCATCTATTGACATGACTTTAGAGCACTGATTCCATATATCCATTTCCCCCTTTAAAAGTAAGACACTACTATTTGATTTGAATATAAAATATTAAAACTGAATGAACTGGAAGGGGAGCTGGACCTGATCTTAACAACGAGAGTTGTTCCTCCTGCTCTACACTGCTCATCAAGGCAGCAGGGGAGGAAGTCAGAGATCCTTCTAGAAAACCTCTCTTCAAAACTCAGTTTCCACAGTGCAGTTAGTGGTCCTGAGCTCTTTTTACACCTAAAGGCATTGCTACAGAGAGATTAACATTTATAAAGCTCCATTAGACTCCAAGGTATCAGGACACTTCGGATGAAATTTGGATAACTCTCCCACATAAGCATTCAGTTGTGGTACTTGGTCAGATGAACCAAATTTTCCTCTTTGGAAAGGTTGCTACCATTTTCCTATGACCCAAGAGAAAATGAGTGAGAGGAAGGACCTCTGCAGATCATTATCATCTTTGAGCACAATTTACTCTGTGTGGGTCTGTGTGGGTATTTTTGAAATGTTTTCAAATGCTTTTACTAACTTATAATGGAGTCAACATTCCTGTAGTGGCAATCAAGGCTTCATGCTAAAACTAATTCTCATGAGTTTCACTCTGCTTTGCACTTCATCCCATTCTGAATGTAACATTAGCCAGGAGTGCCAGTCAGTGCCTTTTTTAACCCCTGATGTGAGGCTGCAGGCAGGAAGGGGCCTGCTAGGAGGGCTCCTGTGAGCACAGGCACCTGCTGGACCAGGCTGGGCTTCTGTTTGACTTTGGGAGGGAGCAACTTCCCCACCATCAGCTGCATGTCTGTGTGCCATGGCCAGCCTTCATGGGGCTCTGCTCAGGTCATTCTGCCAGCCTTCCTGCACTCCCTCTGGACATCAACACAGAAGTCTGTCAAAATCCAGTCCTTGCTTTTCTTGCAAGGTATTTTGAGAGCCTAACACTGAAAGCACAAGGGAGGAACAGACCATTAATCAAAATAGCTTGGTGTTGGTAAAATTTCGCACCAACTGCATGTTGAAAGCGTGCCAAAGAAAGGTGAAAAGGTTTTGTTTCTTCCATGTGATTTAGTAAATAAGATGCAGTTTGTAAAAGCTGATAGTGAGTGATAGTGGGTCTGGCTGACACAGAGGTAGTGTTGGGCAAAGAGATCACTCCAGAAGTTCAGCTGCCACAGTAAAGCCTGCATGAAGATCTTACATTTACTCCACTTCTATAGCTTCTGTGAAATACAGATCACTAGGAAAAAAAGTGAGAGAAAGTAAGAAACAACGAGGGACAAAAACAAGAGGTATGAGAAATTCAGAACATGAGAAAAACACTGAAAAATAGTATCATTCAATTATATTTTCTTCTTTTCAGATGATGTAAACCTGCTTCTCAAGCTGGGAAGGGAGGAACATTTTGAAAAAAAATTGCGCAAGAAACTTTTTATGTGAGGTTAGCAAGCAGAAATGCAAAAGTCATCTGAATAAAAGAGATCCTAAAAACTAGCCTAAAACCCTAACAGTAATGTGCTAAACTGACTTCAAACCTCCCCTCACAAACCCCCAACTTATCAGTGAGAAAAGCAGATACCAGACTTTCACTGGACAGGGTGAGATAAGTGCTCTTTCCATTTTGGTGGTTTGGGGTTTTTTTCTGCTGTGAGGCATACGATGCTGAAAGGAAGATGACTTACAACCAAACATGTTCTGCTCTAAACCATGTGCTCTACTCTAACACTTCAAATTTGGCTCCTGGGAGCCAGTGAGGAATTTACAGAGGAAAAAAGGGGATAAAAAAAATTTCCTGTTTCAATTGTCTCAAAGTAGTGACCCAGCAAAAGCTAATTCCTGCCATTTTTAGTCATTCCCCATCTCTTAACCCCCGGTCGGTCTCAGCTCTTAACTGATCCTGTCAAGCAGATTGGGACAAATTCATTGGCCTTGCCTATACAAGGAGCAGAGTTTTAGGCTGAATGCACACAGGACAGCTATGAAACAGATCTAAAATCAGCCATGGCTAGACAAAATCTAGGAAAAATTCCAAGATATTTGCTCATGAATAGTGTCCAAGGTCCTCAACTCTGTGAGATGAAGTAGATATAATTATTTGAATAGTTATTTTACACCTTCAAACATGATCCTGAAAATGGAGTTATTTTTTGATTCTTCCATTTTCTTAAAATAATTGCAGTTGTAGAGAAGACATGAATATGCTAGTGATAGGCAATGAAATCCAAAATTTGAAAGAGATTATATATTCCAAGTGGAGAACACTGCAATTGATTTATTCAAAATGCAGCCTATCATTAGGAGTCAAGGACTCTCAGAAATATAAGGGTTCTGAATTAAAATGTCAATTTTTTTCCTTTAAAAGTAGAAATTAGCCATCTTTCCTTTCTCTATATATGGTCTGGCCTAATTTGCACAAAGCTTATATTAAATAATACACCTTAATGAAGATGGCTTCTTGCTAGGAGTGTTAAGTAATTTTGCCATTGCCCTAGGCAACACTGGCTCTGCCTCCACTGTTAAAAAAGGCCCTATTTTCTAAGGCAAGGAACTGGCATATTTTATTTTACCTGCAATACCTCTATATATAGAGAACACTTTTTAGAGTGGTCTATGTTTCAATATATATTTATCACATTTGCACAAAGGGGAAGAGTGGGCCCATGATGGCTGTACTAATGCAAGGCTTTAATAGATCTAGGGTTAATTTGATGACTTCTGCTTTATTTATGTAATGATCTTCAAAAACAATTGGCACTCAAAGTGTGACACAAGTAGGATTTAGGTGTTGAAGTCCAGAACCACAGTCCTCAAAATCTTGGCTTATTCTCTGCAGGATCTTCATGTCATTGTCTCAGAAGAAATATTGGGCAAAGGCTGCTTTCAGATGCTTCTCATCTCTAGTGCTTGTGTCAAATGATGAATATACAGAAATAAGTCCTAGAGACCAATATGCTTTTTGAAGGACTTCCACCAGGAGCTCTAGTACCATTTTAAAAACTATCAGATCGGGAGACACCTAGCTATTATTTGCAATTTGGTTACATTTCCAAGCATTTTTTTACCCTCTACTAACATAACTATGACTTTTCATAAATTAGCATTGTACAGTAAATCTCACTTTAATTAGTTTTTTGCATAGATTTTTACTACATCTGATTCACTTTCCTAAAACGTTGTTTGTTTTTCCTTGTTGATGCATTAACATTATTAAGAAATTTTCAATGCATTTCAGTTTTATGCATCAGAAATGTTACTTTTTAAAATTACCTTATAAATGTTCAGCATCTGTTTAGCATTCAAATGCTGAATACTCAGGAGGCTGGATTTGCCTTCCCAAGTACATTATTATGAGACATAATAAATCATAATTAGAATTTTAGTCTAATATATTATTAAAGCACTGCTGCTTAACTGTTCTGGCAAATGCCATTGCTGCTGTCTTAGGTTTTCAATGGGCAGTATCTCAATTTAATAGGACCCTCCTCATAAACCAGTTAGGGATTTAAAATTTATTTTTCTTCTGCATTTCCTAAGTAATTTTAAGCTTCTGTTTCTGAGAAACCAAAGTGTTTTTCCCTTCCATAAAGTCATCTGAAGCTTCAATTGAACCAGACTAATTTTTTGTAAAAATTAATCACCAGTTAATTAACTTTTCAGAAAACACATTCTTGAAGAAGAAAACAGAAAACCAAAATTACCAGGAAATGTTAGAATTTTACACGTATTTAAATTAAGGTTTTGGAAGCTGGGGTTCCAAAGGTTTTGGGGTTGTGTCATCAAGATTTTCAGTGGGCTAAGGTAAAAAGTTACCGAACTTTGTGTCAGGAGGAGCAGTTTTCTCGGAAGAGCGGCTTCCCAGTGCTGGATGCGCGGCACATGGGGAGACGCGGCGGGTCAGTCCGAGTGCCTTCCCTGGCAGCAGGAAGCAGCGTGAACCCTCCGTGCTGCTGCTCAGCCTGTCCTGCTGACCGCGCCCCTGGGCAGCTCTGCGAGCGCCGCCAGGGACCTGCAGGGGTACCTGCTCCTGCGCAGGGGGATGGATGGCCCGCTGGGGACTGTGCCTGCTCGGGGAGCCCGGCTGCACCATCTCCGCTCTGCATGTCCCAAAGCAAGAAGGCTGCAGACACGTGGCACTTGGAAAGAAACCTGGGGGGGCCCAGGGTGTTGCTTTCTTAGCTTGGTTTTCAGCGAGACACGGAATCCTGATTAAGTTAGGCTATTTCGAACACCCTACTGATGCAGTTTGTTTGCCAGAGATTTTTGGTAATAGAGAGTGATTTATACTGAACCAGACACCCATTTTCTCTTGGCTGCTATTCAGAAGCATAATTGTTTACACAAAATATTTTTTTTTCAGTTTTTTTCCTGTGAATTTTAAAGATTCCCTTCACCATATGCAGAGACAGGGAAAGCAAATGATGCTGACAGCTACTGGTCTATAGAGGTTAATCTCTTTTAAATGAAATGTAAGGCCAGACCTTTCTTGTTAGTTATAAAATATTATTCCCACAGGTTTGCCTATTTTCAGTCTTAAATATCAGGTTTTCACTTAATTGCTTGAGAGTACATATGCTGGAAACACCTATTCAGAAAAATGTTCTGCAGACCCCCTGCATACACTGATCTGCTGTAGTACACCTCATCCATTTAGAGCTGATAATGCCTCAAGCAAATTCCTGTGAAAGATTTTCTACTGCAAAGTCCAAAGAGTTTTTTTTTTACACTTGTTAGGATTATCTACTATGGCTTTTGTTTAATGCTCTTACCAGTTTCGTGTTCCTAAATAATCCTAAAAGCCATGTTGGGATTCCTTTGCTTATTTAGCTGTACATAAAGTTTTGAGGAACTAAGCTCAGATTTTTATAGGGAGATTATATACCAGGCATTTTATTCCTTTTTTTCACTTCCTGAATGTTTCCAGGATAAGCTAAGATACTATAAATCAAACCAATTCAAATAGTGATTGTATGTAAAATAAAAGAAAATTGGGTTGTAAGAAATAGATAAACTAATGTTATTGCAGTTAGGCAGTGGGTATGCATGCACTCTTAACTCTAGGGAGACAACCAAAATGCAATGCAAAACGGAGTATTTCCAGTCTAAATTTCTTATGCTTTCACCTAAATACATTTCACACAGCATGCACTACTCTACTGCAAATTCTTTCCACTGTGTTTGCTCGTTTTTTATTCACCCTTTTTAATACAGAAAACTCCTCATAGCTACAAGAAGGAATCTGCACAGCCTTTCCAGGCATTCAGGGCTGGATGAGCTGGGAGGGAGAAGTCTGTTTTACTTGTTCACTGAGAACTTTCAGTACGGAGTCACACAGAGAACCCAAAAAGGATCCCTATAAAGGCATTATCACAAGGCCAGTACAGAACAGAGCCTCGAGGGAACTGGGGGCAGTGCCTGCGAGCTGATTTCAGGGCTACCCAGGGCTGTGAACTTACAAACACCTTCTGTACAGAAGCCTAGGAAACCTCACCAGGACAAAAAAATAACTAAATAATCGAAAGACACAGAGCATCAGAAGATATCCAGCACCTCAAAGGCATAGGTTTTTACACTTCATCTGCACTTACTCTCTTTTAATACTTAGATTTTGCATGTATTTAATACTGGCATTTTAACCTGGTCAGATCACTCAGTTTCATTATGAATAGTACACCTTTGATTGATAGATGGAGCTGACACTATTAATTAGGATTTTGACCCCACTTCCTTTAAAGTCAATGACAAAAATCCCATTGACTTCAAACAGCAGAGGATAAAGCTTTAAGTTTTTCTTGTATTCATATCAAATAAATTGCTAATACCTAGACACTGCTGAAAGGTGATGAGTATTTATGGGGAGACACTGGGGGTCAAGGATGCCTTAACTCTTGCTACAGAGGCTTCAATTTCAGATTTCTTTGGTATTGTGAACTGAAAAGATGCTGGTGGTGGGTTGACCCTGGCTGGAGGCCAGGTGCCCACCAAAGCCACTCCATCCCTCCCCTCCTCATCTGGATAGGGGAGGGAAAATAAAACCAAAGACTGGTGGGCTGGGAT